>JANVCJ010130929.1:0-15853 GCA_026413505.1 Epizoanthus ramosus
GGTAACTCTTTATTTCCACCGAACAGCCACACCTTTAGGCAATTTACAATAACAACTTGCCAATTGGCATTGTTCCGCCATATCTGCGTTATAATTCTAAATTTGTTGGCAAAACAACAACCATGAACTTGTAACAAACGTGAACACCATTTAACGCCTGCACCAAGCAATTTCGTTGATATTTGTCGCTAGATTGAGAGATGTTTGACTACGCACAGCGAGTGAATGGGATTCGTGTGGCTTTTTTGACATTTGCCTATTGCGATTATACCCCGGGTTCCTTTCAGTGCCCGCGTGTCTCCAAGGCCACCCCAAGGTTTCTATAACCGTTTGATGTCACAATTGCAGTATTTTCATTCTTGTATGTAAATGTAAAGTGTGAAAATTACAAAATTAGAAACTAAACAACTAGTCAGTGTTGGTGAAAACACGCGAGAAAATATTCTCTTGTTTGGTGGTGGCACTTTTGTGCCTTCGCCCTAGTATGCAATGGCTTTATATATATCATTTCGTTTTGAAGCGGACATTTTCGCTAGTCAAGGGCCATTAGACAAAGAACAAGTGCCATAAATATTACTTGGGTGTTGATATCGTTTACATGTTCTATATCTTTAGTATTTGTCGTCAGAAGAAATTACCAGAGTAACTTTTCTTTACACCTCACCGACAATACGAACACGCAATTCACGGCTTTCTATCATAGTTACCTTAAAGTATTTTCAATTAATCTATGTTTTGAAACAAATACATTGTGATTAAAAGAGGCAATGAGTGTCGAGTAAGCTGTAAAATGTTGTTCTTTTTAAATACGTTTGATTCTTTCCTTCTCAAATATTATGGAATTCTAATCTTTACACTACGATATGCAAATATTATGTTACAAATTGTAAATCTTGTCCTATTTACTCAGGGTTTATATTCTAGTTTGTTAATCTCTATTGTACAAATGTAGAATATATTTACAAAGAATAGTGGTGGATATATATTATTACGACTAAATTCTTGAAAGAAGAGAGTGCACTATTAAATCGTACTACTACTATATTCTGAACAGTTGTTTCAGCTAGAATAAGTGTTGTTTCGTAAATTGAAAAGACCATACTGTGAAACTGAGAAGAAAGAAGAAAGCCGAGCCATAATAAAGATTGAGCTGTGGCTTTTGTTCCTTGGTAAAAAGGGAATAAAGCTGCTCTTTTTAATATTAGAATTAATTGATTAGGCAAATGTTGTCAGTCGCTTTGGAACTCTTGCATTGAACTCTGTCATTAAATCTCTTTCGCTTACGAAACTTGACTCTGAAAAATAATGTTCGATTTCGGATGAATTTTTTATATCTTTGTTTTTTTGTGGTTTGTACATTTTGTTTGCTTGCAAAACACAGCGAACTCTCAAAATTCATTTCTTAAAGGAAGACCATCGAAAAGGCCTATGGCGCACCCTTATCAACAAGTACAACTGCACAAATTTATCTGAACTGAAAATCAGCTAAGCAAGCTATCATAGCTTCAGCTGTCACTACTACATAGCTTTATCGGCAAAATACTCCAACCACGGAACTTCAAGCTTAGAATTCTGTTTAATCTATCATTATGATTATTTCTTTCAGTTTCGTCGGTAAGACAAAAGTTTAAATACAAAACTCAGGCACATTTAATAACGAAGTGCAGCCACAAAGGTTCTCATTAATTCCTTGGCTCTTTTATAATATTTCGCGAAGTAGTTCTAATTCCGGGCAGTGCCGAAAATTACGGGCGGAATACTATAAGTGTTAATGAATTTAGAATGATTTGAAACGCAGGAACATAGTGTTAGGGAAATTAATTTGACATGCTATGAGAGTTCCAATGAGGATAGCAAAAAGCCGCGCCAATTGGCGTAAACAAGCAGTTTTAATTGCTTTTTCGGAAGTGACCTTGTTGGTTGTCCTCGATAGCCAGCTCATTTTAATAAATAAATTTGAATAAATGGATTGATTTTGATTATATCAGTAGTAACTTCAATTGCACTTTAGGGAATGAGCGGTTCCATTAACTTAGCACAGACACGCGACTAATAAATTTTGTCGAAATGGAAGAGAAGTTAAAAATCTCTCATTAAACAATCTGAAAAGGTTGCAACTTTTCAACTAACGGAAGCCGCAGTAATGTAAGTGATGCCATTAGCAACTCAACATATGTCCGTGTGTTTGCGTACTAGCGTTAAAATGTCGTAAAAATTGCTAAACTTATATGAAAAGACGGACGATAAATCTCCAATGTCAACTTAAAGCTAGAACTGTCAATTACAGCCTCATGTAAGTATGTGTCCAGGACGTTCAGTGATCGACTCCTGGGATAAAAATGTATTTAAGAGTTGCCTTTATTTATTTGTTCCAAGTGTATTTATATTGCAGCCACTGTATTCTCTTTTCTTAACGCGCTTCTATTTACGACTAATAAATACTAAATCGTTTGCTTGTGCATTATGGCAATCTATTTTTCTGAACAGGGGGGGTCGGCTTCAGTCTCACAATTTGTCAATCTCCAACCAACGGGGTCTAAAGAAATAGCATCCAAAATACTAGATTACACGGTGGGGTTATTGAAACTGCTCGCATGGGTTTTAATAGCCAACTGTGAAGAGTGCGGAGAATTTCAGACACGCAAGACAACCGTTTGAAGTTTCATTGCCAGCCTCTCTGCTACATGAATAATGTTTTGATAAAACCAGGTACCTTTTGCTTGGAGAGTTCGATATAAAAAAACAGATTCCGTTTTTAGCCAACTTGAAATCATTTTAAATTCTGTGCACTCAAATTAATTTTCAATTTATTTTGCAGTATTTGAACGAATTGACCGGCCATCTGGTCCGAAATGCTTTAATATAAGCCGGTGCATCATCTGCCTGGCAGGTGCCTTACAGTCATTTACCTTTCAACGAGTCACTGTTGTATTTTAATGATGAGTTTGGGCCGTCTAAAATCGATGTGATTTTCACTACTTTTGGTCCTACCAGTGTTTATTTTACTTGCACTTTGGAAAGATTAATTAAAGCAAAAAAGACTGTTTCGCCCGCTCAAAGAAGGGTTTTGTTAAGCTTAGTAAACACCTTGCCCAGTCAATGAGGATGTTTTTATTAACAATTCTTTTTTCTACAATCATTGGTCATTTCTTTTTCTTTTCATTTGTCTTTAGAATCCTGTGGTATTCACAGCTTTATTCGGTGTGAAGAGTGACGGGTCACCGTCAGTGGTTTCGTGATTTCTCTAGTTTGTGTCGAAGTTCATAGAACGGTATGCCGGACGGCATTAACTGATTGTGAGTACATCCGACATTTTCTAGGCGCTCACATCAAATCGTATTCATCTCATTCTGACATTTCGCTCTCATATTAAAAGCCGTTCGACATACTTGCAGTGTAAACAATACGAACTTGTCAATTGCCACTTAAAATTCAATAACAATCGAAAATAATTATATACAAAGCGGGATATAGTAAAAAATTGTCTTTTTTTCTGAAAACTAATATTGCGCCTCTATACTCGGCATATTAATGAACAAAACACGGAAATTAATGAGACAGTGAGTGTGAATGTATTCAATTAAAAGCACAGATCCTGTTCAGTTACTCGTTGCGAAGCGTATTTATTCAAACTCTTTGATATCGTGTGCTCGAACGTGTAAATATGTACAATCGCGGTCCAGAAGGCGCATCGCAGTTGTGGTATGATATTTAAAACAATGAAAGCACTCGGGTTCCACTGTGTGAGAACAGGGAATCTCAGCACATTAACGATTCTTAGTTCTGCAACAAGAATGGAAACTTTTAGAGTTCGTATCTGTAGCGATACTTATGGTGTTTATCTCCTAATTAGTCTCGTATACTTGACGCAGATAACATCTGACACTTAGGTCAGGCGAGTTTTCCTTCTTTAAAAAATATTTCCTTTCGCTAATTCTACAACCAGCAGTGTTGATAACTGAAAGCTCCTGCAGATCGAGTAGAGAGGTTCTCACTTCTTTGAAAGAGCTAGCCGCGGGAGCTTTCTCCTCGGCAAAGCAAAACCTTACAATATCCCGTAGCTTTGGTCAATAGTGGCTTGTCGCATGTGGTGTTAATAATTTTATCTTGACAGCGGACAGGTCGCGCGAATCCATTAACTGAACGATTTCGGGCCTTTTATCACTTTTAGCAGCTACAATGCAGCTACTGTGAATTGCAGCGAAATTAGCTCAAGTCGTTGTTGTTTTTAGTCGAATGTTCGATGTACAAAACAAGCAAGGGTACGCATGAAAGCTATTGCTTGAAGGTGTTTACGGATTCCAGCTGAGCTATTCAAATTTGTCCCACCCAAGTGTCTATCAGCTTTCCATCACCTGCGAGAGAACCTCAACTCATCAGGAATTAGCAAAGTGTCTTTCGTGGCCGCTATCAACAAGCACAGCCTGTCTTTTCTCAAGAATATCAACCCTATATATCCGCTTTAAAAGTGCTAATCTCAAACAGGATCTCGTGGAAGAAAATCAGATGGAACGATTTACCATGGCTTTTAAGTCAATAAAAAACTATGCCAAATATAGCGTGTTTTTCGAAGCTATCAAACAATTAGAGACATAACCATAGCTCAGCAGGTGACGGCTAATCATAAAATCCTACAGGATCACATAACTGCGCATGCCTGAGAATGGTCGATGAGTCCTTAAGACAATTGTCAAGCTTGGATTCCCGCTGTGTCTTAACGGTGTAACATATGCTGGCTCACTCAAAAATTTCGCGTAGGATATTCTTAATAAAAGTCTTGCGACTGATTATTTACACATCACACCGGCCAGCTTATCCATATTCAATGCCCCAGGAAACCTTAATATGGACGGGCCATTCGACAAGCGCTGCATTCTACCCTACGACACTACGAGAACACAGCAAGCTAGTGAAGAGAACTCCACTCGACGCTCAACAGCAGGCGCAGGATTTCACATCGAGGGCGGAAAGGAAGACTCACTCTCAGGAATGAACCACTTAATGGATGCTGGCGGTCATCTCTCTTCGTTGCGACTTTCGGCAAGAATTACTCCTGACGGCATTCCGTACGATCAGAAGCCTCCTGGCATGTCCGCACAGCAGAGTGTTTACCATTCGTTTCCTGCCTATCGACATATGGCTTCGCCTGGTTATAGTCCTCATGACTTTCTTCACCATCAGGAATCGCATCCGCATTTACCTGCGCCAAACATCGCTACATCTCACTCGATATCCATGGCGTTACACGGGGGAGAGGCTATAACGTCAAACGCTCCGAATTACACACATTCTCACAGGCATAACATGTTTGCCACTCCGCCGACCGCAGCGGCCCTGCACGGGAACAACATCAACTACCACCATGCTGTCACACACAAGAGCCTTGGTGACGTTCCTGGAGCTTCACATCTTCACTACAGCTCTCTACCTCCGAGCCACGAGCCTGGATCACCTCACCACGGTCACTCGATGGCGCTCAACAGTTCCCTTGGCTACGGACGGAGATCTGCTGCAGATTTTTATCGATCTGACCGTTTCACACAAGGTCTGAGTCCTTTCATGGAGCATGGCGGGTTTCCTGGAGCGACTCCTACAGGCGTGTATCTTCCATTGCCCATCAAACAACCGACAAACCAAATTCTCACGTGTCTCTGGATCGACCAAAACCCAGTCCAGGGTAAGAGAAAACCATGTGGTAACCAGTTTACTATGATGTCTGACTTAGTGACTCACATTTCGGACGAGCATGTCAGCTCCAACGATTCCAACCTTCACGTATGTTACTGGCAAGAATGTTCGCGCAACGGGCAGCCTTTCAAAGCGAAGTATAAACTTGTGAACCACATTAGAGTCCATACTGGGGAGAAGCCGTTTCCCTGCCCCTTCCCCGGCTGTGGAAAGCTCTTTGCGCGATCGGAGAACTTGAAAATCCATAAGCGAACACACACGGGTGAGAAACCCTTCATCTGTGAATTTCCTGGCTGCGATCGAAGATTTGCAAACTCGAGCGACCGAAAGAAGCACTCACACGTCCATACCTCGGACAAACCATACATCTGCAGAATGGAGGGGTGTAATAAAAGCTATACGCACCCAAGCTCTCTGAGAAAACATATGAAGCTACATGAATCTGGAAGCTTAAGACCTCTCTCGCCCCCAATTACAAACGGACAGAGCCAGAGAGAGAATGTATCTGGAGACAGAGATTCCACTGGAAATACAGTGACAAGGTCACCTTCACCTACGCGCTCAAACCCGGGAAAAACTCAAGAATGGTATTCGTGCTAATGCATTAACTACTAGAAAAGCGAGTGTTTTTAGATGTTGGTCGATTGACAAAATAAGAGTGCGATAACTCGATTACAGTCCACAGACAAGTTCTATTCTGCATGCTACAAGCAAAGTGTTTATATCACAACACAGAATTTATTGAAACAAGATGTATTTGAAAAACAAGTATAGTAGCCTTTTGATAATACTAGAATGAGAGTCATATCTTTTGGAGGACATAAAATACTAGATTTATTGACACACGGTATTTAGTAGGAGTGAAAGACGAGGTCGTTAGGTACTTAGAGAATAAACTTATCTTTCAATTTCTTCTGTGTTCTTTTCAAGAATTTAGGTAATGTATATACAGTGGATCGCAGCTGCGTTGGAAATCAAAAATATCCTAAGTTTGTAAATATGTACGCTTTACAGATTCGTAGAACTTTTCTCCTCATACACTATACATTCGTTTTCACACGAGCAACCTTCAAGTCAGTTTAGAGCACAATGATTATCTAAAAAGACGGTGACCAATTTATTGGCCGATATGAATTAGGACAAAGTTTTACATGTCAAATACTTTCTAGACTTTCCACGTAAGTAGATATTTGAAGAGAGTTTAAAACAACACGGTGAGGAAGGCAACAAAGATTAGATGTATTTAGTGGAGCCCAACAGAAGCTATCGGGGCCGACTTCATTGGCAGTCTAGCCAGTGAGGAACACAGAAAGTTCTAGACTCGGTAACTGTAGGAACTATACGTAGCACTGAAGTTAGCCATCCCACAAACAGTTCTCGTTTGTTCTCCAAACAATATAGAATTAATTGTCGGTTAAATAAAACTTTTCCGTCTTGTTTTAAGTCCTCAAATTTTGACAAACAGAGAACAAATATCGTAAACTGAACGTGTTTTGGTTGTGGTTATTACGTATATAAATTTAGTGTAGTAGGCTGATACAGCTTTGAATCAGCATTCTCTTCAATGGTTAGCTTTTAATGCAATATTGCATACAGGTGCAAACTTTGTTTCTACTTTATGTAGACAACTCAAGTTTAATAAGAAAAATAAACAAAAAAGATTCGGTTATTTTACTCAGGTGTCTTTAGTTGCATTTTGCCTTGAGCTTTAAACCACTAACTTCTATAATGTTGAACTTTACCGAACATTTTCTCTTTCATGCTGTTAATACCCGCCATTTGACAGCTACAGGCTGTTAGCAACCAGGTTCATTCCCTTGCCGCGTTTTTCTTTTGTTGTCTCTTTCGGGATCTGATTTCCAAAATCTCAACATTCTCTTCCATTAAAAAGGTTTCTTCTATTATTCTTAGAACATCTTTGTAAAAGAGGCTTCAATTAGTCGTGGTAACGCATTTGACATTTAATATAAGGGAGTCATTTATTGCTATACGGATGTGAACATCACAAAGTCACAATATATAATCGTCAAATACATCAGTAAAGAAGCGCGATTAGTTTTTACTTCACTGTGGCAACAAACTCGGTTAATGTCATGAGAATCAGAAAGCTTTGTCGTTACCGACGGAATCAGTGCTTGTAGTCTGTACTAGTGAAACGAAATCAATGTTTGGAGCATTTTCACATGCTTAATGAAAGCTGTGATTATAGCTTTTCTGTATCCAGGTTAGGCTCTCCATAGCTAAAATAATTACAGGGTAAAAAAAGGGAAAAAAATGCTTTTCCCTCCAATTTTGAGCTAGAAATCGGTGCTAAAAAATACCTAAAGAATTAACTGTTGTATCGCGTGCAGAGAGGGCGTACATCGATTCCGCATAGACGCTACGTGGTGTCCACTCACTCTGCCCAGTTTGCATTCTCATTTACTCCTAAATATCACGAAAATGAAATGTGTCTAGTAGCTGAACACTTCGCCTGCAAAACGAAAGACTAAGAGTAAGGAGGAAGAATAACTTAAGACCTGACCTAGCCGTAACTATTGCAATAAATATATTTTGTTTTTGCACAATATGTGATGTTACCTTTTTCTAGAACAAATAGCGTTGGCCCCCTCGAAGACGAAATTGCCGGTGTTAATACCGGCTGCTTGGAATAAATTCTGACATGCTGTAACATGAATGAGAGCAAAATGGCACGGATACCAGAACGTTAAACTGGGCTTTTTTTCAGTTTTAACTGAAACCCCTTCACTGCTTTTAAGGTCACTATATAACTGCTTAGCAAATTTATTGATTAATGTTATTTGCCTTATCATAATATAGTGTCTTCATTTCGGGAGAGGCGCGTTTTGCTTGAGATTTAATAATAATATCAGGCGATGCTATACGGTTTAGGAATAAGCCGGATTCCTAGCTGGAGGAAACCTCCGCCAAAACAAACAAATATATAAACCAGCGGACGGAAAAGATTAACGAAGTGATATCAGCGCTGACCACAAGTAGATAGCAGTCCTTGTCGCACAGTGGGAAAGAGACAATGATTTAAACTAAACTGAGAGGACGTATAAAGTACCGGCAAACTTGAAATGTCGAGATTGTATTCTATTATTCTCTACATGATTTTTAAACTCTTTTCATCCTTCTGTGATTAAGTTAGCTAAACCGCAGACTGCTTTAAAATTAAACTGGCGCGAGAACTCGCTCCTCCCATATACAAGTTGTTAGTCTGCATTGATCGTAAGAGAGTTTGTTAGTTTGACTTGTCTCAGTCAGGCTTAACACTAAGTAACACTATCAGACACGGTTTGTTTCGTTGTAAAGCTGTCTGTTAGCTAGAAATAAGGTTGCATTTAAAAAGTCAAATATGCTTAAATGCAAAGTGATACGGGCCATCATTAAAAGCTAAGCAGAGATTTTCGCTTCAACTGCCAAGAATTTAAATATATCGTTGGTTGGGTAAATATTACACATTTACTTGAAATAATTCATCTCAATTACAAAGCACCACATCGATAAAACTCGATTGCTAATATTGTTATTTTAGGGCGAAATCTGACTTTTTAAATTTGTCTTGTCGTGCTGTTTTAAATGAGGCTCGTTGGATAAATATATTTTCCATATGTGCCAAACAAAGAAAAGTCAACGGGGCCCGTTAACTGCGGCGGGTATCTACTGAGTACTTATTTCGCTCTTAAACACCAACAATCAAACGCACTTGTGCCAACTCTGACTGGGCTCCAAGACAGAATCTCTGCAGAGTCCCCTATTGCGTCTTAATGTAAACCCGGGACTACTTTTCACACCAAACTTTTGTGCCTGTCACCTAGAACATTTTAGTTTGCTTCCCGAGCTCCCGTTGCTAAAATACGAAACTTAAATTTGAGTGGACAGGAACCCTGGCGTTTGACATAACAGTTAATCATAGTGGAAGAGCCGGGGACAAAAGGTTTGGAGGGATCCATATTATTGTATTGTGTCTTTTGCCCGCGGTATTGATTAACAGAAAGAGACGACAAGGGACGCGAGCTGTGAGTATTGTTTAGGAGGAGTGGCCTGAGACAAGAGAGAACTAAAACATCTAAGCTACTTAATAACACTGTGAAAATTAATTTTTGCCTCGCAGATTGCTCATTTGGTTTCTAATTGGTTTGGTGAGCGCTGTCGTGACGGTCATAAGCCTTTCAATTTCGCAACAGGGCTCCGAGTGACAGCATTCGCAGAAGCAAAATTTAATCG
The DNA here is from genome assembly GCA_026413505.1 of Epizoanthus ramosus. Classification (NCBI taxonomy): domain Eukaryota; kingdom Metazoa; phylum Cnidaria; class Anthozoa; order Zoantharia; family Epizoanthidae; genus Epizoanthus; species Epizoanthus ramosus. The sequence goes on from JANVCJ010130929.1 coordinate 9,922, forward strand.
CCTTAGATCGAAGTCAACAATGAAAATCCATAACCAATACCGTTCGCCCAAACTATAAAAATCTCTGTTTTGGGCGTCATTATGGGTGCTAAAGTAAACATTTTAATCGTCGGCCTTAGATCCAGGAGATAAAGCTTTGTTTGATATGATATTAACTAATTACCTCATGGCTTGCATGCTGAGAGCCAATTTCATCTCTCTTGCGAAATTGCGGGCTATCTAACACCATCCAAGAGTTGCAAGTAATCGAGAAGGACAGGCGATAAGAGACGTAGAATACAAATTCTCAAAGTGTCGGGGCTCAGTTACTCCAATAGGCAAACGCAAACTTACGCCGGAAGCATACCTCGTGTAATTTATGCATAGCTATCACTAAGCTATTTAGCGTACCCCGGTAGTGATATACTCAACACTCTCAAGTGCTAACAACATTGTACACAAATTAGCAAATAACACGTCTGTAATAAAACCATAAGCAAATTTTAGGTTTTGGCGAGAACCATGTGACAGACTGAAGCCTTGAAATCTGGTCGGGTAAGCCATTCGACGGATTTGCAACACTCAACGCAAGAGTGGCTACCAACTCGATTTGTTTTCATTGTCGGTGTCTTCAAAGCAACAAAAACACCATCTGTATTCATTTAGAGAACAAGTGGGGTCTTGTGAGCTCTCGTATTGTTCATTCGAGTCAAACGAATGCAGTTTTAAGATTTCGGAGTACATTCTCAGTTTAAAAAAAATCGCCACAAAATGACAACGTCGAGCCGTTTTCTTAGTCTCTAAGATTTTATACCGCGTCAGAGTAAATGCGTAACGCGATCGTTAAGATACGGACTGAACAAAGCAGTGCACTATGTCGCCTCAAGGTCGCGGTTAATTGGTCTTTACTAAGTTATATCTTGGGTAACGTAGAATTGCTCAGTACTGGATGTCCTAAACGGGATTTTGTCTGGCTATCGAGTAAGGTATCAGGCATACATTGGCTGTTAATCACCACGTTTTAGCTTGATTTAGCAAGACTTTTCAGCAGAAAACAGGAAGGAGAGCTTGAATGCGGTTCAACAAACCGACGGGCGGTCTGCCTGCAAGTGCAAGAAAGTCACACGAAGAAATCAGTAACACTTGTTTTGTATATAGATCACTTCTGTTAGCTTAAGATTCAAAGCGAATTATCTGCAATGTGAAAAGCAAACGATCAAATATTATTTGTTTTTAAATCCTTTAAATGATAGCGTAATGTTGTTTGTTATATTCTCCCAAGAACAACTTCTATTTAAAAAGTACTCAGCTCTTTGTTTTGCCGACTTAAAACTATTTTCAATCACAGCGTTTTCATTAGAAATTGGGATTTGTAGATAAACGATTGTTTTCGTTCTTTATCGAAATGTTTTGCTAAGAATGTTTTTTGCGTATGTCGTGCCGGAGGTGTGTTTCCTTCGAGTTTGTAAACTATATTACTTAAGACAAGTGTATGTATGCAACAGAGCTATTTGGAGTTACAAAACCGACATATCTTCAGCAACACAAATGTGAGAAAATATTGCCTCATTACACATTGTCACAGCGTGGCGTTAAGCGGCAACGGCAAACTATAATCTCAGACCAGAAATGAGTTTCGGAGATAAAAAAATATAATTACTGCTTGAAAGATAAATATCAAAAAGTAAGACCGAAGCAATTAATTATCGTCAACAGTGAGTTCAATCGTTGTTCATGAGCCTAGAAAGAGACGTACTAAGCTTCCCTTCGTTGTGTCTTGTGTATAATGATGATGTACAGTACAAGGAAATTGCAATATTTTTGTGAAGAATAATTTTTATGAAGGATATCTACCAAGTAAAATACGACAAAATGCAGTCACCTTGTTTCTTTTCAATTTCTCGTAAATTTTAATTGAAAATAATAACATCCAAATGAGATAAGTGGCGAAAGTAAACACGTCTTTGATATTTTGCAATTAAAAGATGAATTTGCAGATCGCGTGTTTTTTCCCTAATCTCTGCGATCGAGAAATGGAAATCACAGTTCTATAGAACCGTTTGTGAAGTGACAAATTTGTTTTTTAATTTTAAACATACATGGATTCAAACCGGTTCAGCTTGAAAGATCATAGTCTAGAATGTCTAAACTAAGTTCTGTGTTGGCTGGTGAATATTCGAAAATACTCTTATGTGAATGTTTCTTTAAAATGTGAGGTAAATACACGGCGTTTTCCAGAATATAGTGTGGAAGTTAACTACAAGTGCCGACATGTCTAAATTTGGTATGTCATGTTATCGCATGAAGCGATGCTGTGTTACAAGGCCTAGTCAACAATTCTCAGAAGTGATTATTTCTAAATACTAATCAGGACTAATAACATATAAAGCAATTTTCCCAGCTTTTTATAAGACTTAGTGTGGATTTGTTCGTTAACGGATCTGTGCTCTAAACGTTCAGTTACCGATACAAATCTCATACAAGTCCCACCGGTGAGAATATAATTAAAATTCGACTTCAACTAAAGTGTTTTGACAATAACTGAAGCTTGAATCTTAATAGTTTTCCAAAATATGTCGCTAAATTGTTACAGCGATTCTGTCATGATGCATGTAAATAGAGGTTGTTGTTCGCTTTTACGGTCAGTAAATCGGTGAGATATCTCCATATCAACGCTACAAACAAACTTACCTTCCACTAAGCTCTTAGGTGATCCGAAGAGGGATAGGTGTTCGTAGAAATAATATTCAACTTATCTCACTTTATACCATAGTGCTTTCATTACCATGTCATTTGGTAACACTGTAGCAAATCGTGTCTTCATACTCCAAACACTTCGTGAAACTCTTCTCAACTATCCGAGATAGAGCTTGGCCAATAAACCCTAGATTTTTGAGCACGTCCCAGTGTATTGTATAGCCGGCGGAGCCGTCATTTTCTCCTATTTTAACATACGTAGACAAAACTAATAAGTTTAGCTGGACTCCTAGCGGGAAGTAAGTTTTGCGCGGCAGTCAACTTCACGTCTGTCTTATGTCTCGCTGTTGGCAACCTTACAAACGTCCTATGACAACTTGCCACATTCAAGAGTCCAACAGGTATACAACTGGTTGTCGTTTTATTCAAGGAATAGCATTATTCTTTTGTAATTAAAGTGTGATCTGGGAGCTGTGCTCGGTAGTTCTCGGGTAGGTTGTTAAAGGGATATGTCAGCCTTCGGCTACAGTACCCAGCAGTGCGTATATTTCCGTACACCTCCCGCGAAAGGTGAGAGTGTGAATCTAGATTGCCTGGAGCAGAACTCGCCAATGTTGTAGGTAACCACAAGCAGGAGTGCATGACCAACAGACGGACAGGCAGGCAGACGCAGACAAAATGAATGAACGAACGAACGAACGAACGAACGAACGAATGAACGAACGAACGAACGAACGAACGAACGAAGGAACGAATGAATGAATGAATGAATGAATGAATGAATGAATGAATGAATGAATGAATGAATGAAAGAATGAATGGATGAATGAATGAATGGATGTATGATTGATTGAGTTGATGGATGAACAGATGGATGGATGAAAGAAAGGATGTGATGAATGAATGAACGAGTGAGTGAATGAGTATAGATAAAATGACGGTTGAGATGGTCCAAATGTCAATGGCACAAGAGTATATCATTATTGTAGGATGTTACTAAACTGATGTCCTGTGCATCTGCATCGTAGATAAATATTTTGTCAGTGTATACGTTACATTTGCCATTGTCTTTCTCATCCATTATTACCATTGCCATTACTATTACCATTATATTTACCATTACCATTAACAGCATTAGATTTACCATTACCATTAGCATTAGACTTACCATTACCATTATATTTACCATTACCATTACCATTACCATTAGATTTAACATTTCCAATACCATTAGATTTACCATTACCATTACCATTTCCAATACCATTAGATTTACCATTACCATTACCAGTACCATTAGATTTACCATTGCCAATACCATTAGATTTACCATTACCATTACCATTAGATTTACCATTACCATTAGATTTACCATTACCATTGCCATTAGATCTACCATTACCATTACCAGTACCATTACCATTAGATTTACCATTACCATTACCATTAGATTTACCATTACCATTAGATTTACCATTATCATTGCCATTAGATCTACAATTACCATTACCAGTACCATTACCATTATATTTACCATTACCATTACCATTAGATTTACCATTGGCATTACCATTAGATTTATCATTATCATTACCAATACCATTACCATTGACATTGCTACTGCATTTTGTCATTGTCACTACCATTGTCATTGTTTTTCTATTAATTTGCCATTTACTTTATCCTCGTTTTCATACCTTTGCCTAATTGTCCACCCTTGACTTTGTTACTGTTGTCGTTATCAGCGATGCTACTGTCATAGGGATGGCACTCGTTAACCTCTTGGGTTGTATTCCTACACCTTTCCACACTCCATTCTAGAATGTAAAAATAATATATTTGTTTAAAATATGGAAAATAAAGGAACTGTTAACTGTTAGGGATGAGCTTTGCGTTAGCATTGAAGACACCCCGGTCTTCCCTTAGCAAGGTTAAATTAAAACTTGAACGTCGTAGCATTGCTACAGGGCTTTGTTAAATAGGGATCCATACACATTTCAAATTACACAGTTCGAATTTCTATGACAGTTTAAAATAAAAATTAAAATATAAATTAAACTTTGGTAGACTAGTTTTTAAACAAACAATAGGTGTTCTACGTCGGTGGCTAAGCCAAATGATGAATAAATCAACTGACTGTTGATGAGTTATGGTGTTTGTCATGTGGGTGGAAGCTTAAGGTTTGTGGTGACGTTTGGAGCTCTAGCCCTTCGTCATAGCTCGAACCTTCCACCCTCACAGCGAAAAACATAACACATCAACTTTCAGTAATAAAATAGGTTTGATTAATTTCTGGCATACAGAACAGTTTATTTTGAAGAAACTTTTTTCTTTTCTTTTCGCAGTTATATCACAGTAGAGCGATGTTCATCAAGATTCGTGAACTCAAGTGAGTGGTAAGAGTATGTTGTATTCCGTAATTTATTCTGTGATTTGCCTGTTCCAATCTAAAATGTAGCGAAGTTTAATAAGTTGCCGATTGCTCCACCCCACCACTTACATCGCCATGATGTTTCTCGTGAAAGTCTTAAATTAAGAGATCCATATGTGACGCTTGCACCCTTTCCAAATTTCGATTTAAAACGGTGAAACAATTTATGATAAATCAAACCATTTGTTGAAGTCGATCAGGTGCTTTATTCTCATGACTTTTTGTCTGTATTATAACCTTTGCGTTCGTATTGTGAGAACAAGCTCGATTTTAAAACCACTTCCATCTGCGTCATCCAGCACTTTAGCTCAAAATTACTTTTTCTGTTTTGTGCGGCTTTCATTTATTTTATCGGATTTAGTTAGTTATTTGGTAATATTTAGCCTCTGAACAGGCTCTCTCGGCAGGGGAAAGACGGAAAAAGATGGGGGAGGGGGGAGGGGGAGGAAAGGCCGAGAGAGAAGTGACCTGACAATGATCCGTAACCCAACAGTTGAACTTGTTGTGTTGCTAAATTCTTTTTGTCACTTTACATGTACTTTTTAAAAACAGGTTGGGGGAGATCTTGGAGATTTGCTAAGAATATTTAGTGTAGTGATCAGATATTTTACTGTTGTTACTAAGCGACTGGCTTAGTGACTGGGGGAAAAGAGACAAATATAATAAGATGAACGAAACAATGTTTATAAAGAAACTATGAGAGAAAGTAGGAGAAAGGCGAAAAAATATTTTCCAGCCCAAAACTGTTTGAAAAAAATGCAACAAAAATAGAATATAAAAAAAAAAAAAAAAAAAAAGAGGAGAGAAAGTATTTATTAGATTGAA
>JANVCJ010131040.1:0-15836 GCA_026413505.1 Epizoanthus ramosus
GTTGCACCTTGGTACCCCTCCCTCAAATGGTTGCACCTTGGTACCCCTCCCTCAAATGGTTGCACCTTGGTACCCCTCCCTCAAATGGTTGCACCTTGGTACCCCTTCCTCAAATGGTTATACCTTGATACCCCTCCTTCAAATTGTTGTACCTTGGTACCCCTCCTTCAAATTGTTGTACCTTGCAGTGTCGAGGTTTTTATTGTCACCGCCAGTGGTTGAATGAAGCTTGAGAATTTCCTTCACCACACATCCAAGAATTATAGAATTGATCTGGAAACGCACAAAACATTCGACATCAACGATAACATTTTATACAGACTGATACATTAGATGAGAGAGTTGATCAACCGCGCGACTCGAGACACCCCTAAGTCAGCCGACATTTCCTTGATCAAACAACGTTTTCAAAATCAGTCCCTGCTGTCAATGCTCACTCTTAAGTCCACCAATTGTCTTTAATGTGAACTCCCACTTAGGTTGCATTTGATTGACCTTATTCCGAAATACGAATATATTCCGGATTATCCCGGAATAGCTATTCCATATGCACGTCAATAAAACTTAACAATTATTCCATTTTCGGAATATTAGCCCGCGATAAAACAATATATGACAGCGGTTTTTCCATACGAAATTGGCAACATGGCGGCCATTGCAACAGTTGTTGTTTTCCGCCGTCTTGCCGTTTGTACAAGAACTATTAGAAGAAGAATCAAAGGAAGAAGAGTGAGATGAATTGGAAGAGCTGCTGCCATTGTTCTGTGTTCTGGAGATGTGTGGAGAGAATTTCGGAATGCTGCCACCCGCATTAAAGGCTGTGTTGAAACAGTTGTACCACTGCATCAATTGACAGCGTTTCGCTCTCATTTTCGCCTGTCAAGGGAAATTTTGAACAACTTGTTGTTGAGTTAGGAAAATGCGCGGAGATTCCAACTGGCCCGCAGTATGGAGGAAGAGAGCCAGTATCTGTAGAACAGCACTTGCTGATAACGCTGTGGTATCTCGGAAATCTAGAAGCGATAAGATCGATATCCGACAGGTTCGATGTTACAACCAACTCGGTATATTTGTGCGTCAAGAGATTTTCCAGAGCGCTGAAAAATAATATTACCAATCAAGTTATAACCTGGCCGAGACAACAACGAGCTCGTGAAGTAATGGAGGGTTTCCGGAGGCAAAAAAGGCCTGCCAGGCGTGAGAAGTGCTTTTGATGGTTCTCATATTCCAATAAAAGCACCAGACGTTTGTTCACAGAACTACGTGAACAGAAAAAAATTTACATACTCTGTAAATTTCGCCGTTCGTCAGTACCTGAATTAGTTTTTACAAGTTGGCAATAGCCCTATTCAGTTATAAATGACTGTATATTTACATTTTATAAACACAAGTAAAAATCATAAAATAGCAATTTCCAGCTTGTAAGAAGAGAAACCCTTTAAAGATAAAGATAAAGCACTTTATTTAATGAGGGTAACACATTTACACTTAAGTAATCTTCCATGTGGCCCTCAACCACAACACCGGGATCACTACCCTGCTCTTTTCGACAAGTAAAGTGCGTGGGTTCTTTTAAGGCAGATGATGTTTCAGGAGACTAGACCAACGGCTTAACGTCCCTGTCAGTCCTGTCCACGGATGGTGTGACGGAAAGAAGGTCGCACAAATTCAACCCCCGGCAAGGCCGAGCATTGAACTCGGGACCTTCTGGTTGGGAGTCAGAGATCTTACCAACTGCGCCAACCACGCTCACACATACCTATCAATTAGCTGTTTACTACGTCTTACACAACGAAATCCAACTATTTAGGATATACCTTGAATCGATTGTCCTCCTAATAACTGACTTTTCAGGACATACATTGGATATTGAAAGTGGGGGGAAATATCAGCCCTTGGTGGGGGGGGGGTACAAAGGGGATGGCTGGTAGCAAGTGGCGAATCTTATCGAGTGTGCGGTTTATTTGCAGTTAGCACGAATCTTCAGTCTGGACGTTATCGCCAAGAACAGAGAGTGGCTGGTTCACCCATGTTCCGTCAATGATATCGATAATACCCGGGACGGACTAAACAAGCTTGTCTCATATCTGGCTGTTAAACAACAGCCAACAGCAGATAACAGGATTTAGATTCACAGACTTGGTTATATGGACTACACACGCTTCCCTGATATCTGGCTGTTAAACAACAACCAACAGAAGATAACAAAATATTATATAGATTTACAGGCTTGGTTTTATGGACTATTCACAAGCTTGTATCATATCTGGCTGCTAAGCAACAGCCAACAGAAGATAACAAAATATTATATAGATTCAGTACAGACTTGGTTTTATGCACTGACACTGACAACTTGTCTCATATCTGGCTGTACAATAAGCAACAGCCAACAGAAGATAACCTATTAATATAGATTTACAGACTTGGTTTTATGGACTATAGTATATACACAACCTTGTATCATATCTGGCTGTTAAGCAACAGCCAACGGAATTTTAATTTAAAAAACTATTTGTAGTAGAGTCAGTAGAGTGATCGATGAAATATGTTGAAGTCCTGAAAAATATTTCAGGCTTCTCTTTCGCAATTGCTTAAATATCACATATACCGCAGTATAAACCCACTTTATAACATTACATTCTACTCAGCGACACGGCAGATGAACCCATTAATGTGACCTGTTCCCAACATATGCGGCTTCATAGCTCAGTTGGTCGAGCACTGCACCGGTATCGCAGAGATCACGGTTCGAAACCCGTTGAAGTCCTGAAAATTTTTTCAGGCTTCTCTTTCAGTCGCAATTGATTATTACTGCGAAGATCACTTCACAATTTCATCATATATACCGCAGTACAAACCCACTTCATAACATGGTATTTATATTTAATAGCGGTAGTTGTGGCGAGTTGTGTGGTCGGCTTGTTTAGCGTCACTAATGAGTCTTTGGTAAGGAGCGGGTACTGAGTGTTTTACAGCGGTTAATACGAGGTCTTCGTTCTAAGTTGGTGAACCAACTTTCTAGTGCAAGTCTTTTTTCATGGTTATTGGAATGTATTAAACATTCGGCAGAGTCCCAGTCAATGTTATGTCCAGTTTTTTTGTGGTGTTCGGCAATGTGGTTTTTTGAAAAGGTCTCGCTTTGTAGTCGCTGTTTTGTGTTCCGAAAGTCTAGTACATAAGTTTCTGCCATTCTCGCCAATGTATGTCGCGTTGCAGCCGTCACTGACATCGTATTTTGTAAACTGTTCCTTGTCGATTCTTATTGTAGACTGTAGACTGTGTTTTATTAAAAATTACTTTGCAGTTGAGTGTCGTCTTTGTCTTTAACGTTAGTCAGTAGATGCCGTGGCGTTCTGGTGGGCTTGTGAGCTACTCGAATGTGAAAAGACAAGGTTTTAAAATTTGTGCTATAGCTTCAGAAATACCCTTAACATACGGTAGTGAAACAGTAGTCGGTTCATTCAGTCTTGATGTTTTGAAATAAAATCGTCGCTGTAGTTGTTTTTCAGGTGAGTCGCAAACAAGTTGTGCGCGTTTTCTAGTAACGGTTTTGACGGTGGTGGTTCTGTGAGAAGTCGGGTTGTATGATGACTGGTCAAGCAGTCTGTCAGTATTCGTTGGTTTTCTGTAAACTGTGGTCTGTAAACGTTTGTCCTTTCAGCTCACTAGGCAGTCTAAGAAAGGTATCTTGCCATTATCTTCTTACGCTTACACTAGAAAGTTGGTTCACCAACTTAGAACAAAGACCTATTATATAAACCGCTTAATAAACACTACCCGCTCCTTACCAAACACTTGTTATAGTGACGCTAAACAAGCCGACCACACAACCACCGCTAATAAGATCGACCGCATTTTAAAAGCTAGACCGCAACGCTAATGACACCGATCTAATACAATAGTCAATACACCAAAAATATAAATACCGCCTACATGACCAACTCTGCTCTATTGAGGCCCATTTACTCTGAAGATGACTTTCCGCACTCATTAACGAGTCTTTGGTAAGAAGCGAGTAGTGTTTTACAGCGGTTTATAGATCTTTGGACCAACTTTCTAGTGTAAGTGTAAGAAGCATGAGGCGATTTAATCCAACTCTTTCTGGAGCTTAGTTATTCAGTATTGATGAAACAATAAGGCTCTATTTGGTATTTAAAAACTTAATAATTCAATAAAACCTTTTCATAGCGCGATTGATGCTGTTTTTATTGAACAAACAAAAGTTAATAATAATATTGGACGAGGTTGAACAGAATATTGTAGCCGTGGGAGTATTTAATTTGCTGATGCCAAAGGCAGAGACAAACACTTGATCTGTGAGATACTGACAAATCGCGATCGTTAAGGCCGCCACACACTGACCGATTTTTTGTCAGGAGGCCTCCAATTTTTTTTCGACGACAAAAAATTGGCTGTGTGTGACAGTTCCCGACGAGGTTCAGACACGATTTTTCGTCGGTCAGTTCAATCTGACATGCTAGATCCAAAAATGTTTTGTCGGATTCGTGACAAAAAATCGGTTAGTGTGTGGTGAGTTACGAGACGAACAGATTCTTCCCCGACAAAAAATCGGAGGCTTCCCGACAAAAAATCGGTCAGTGTGTGGTGGCCTTAAGTGATTTGTTTAAATTTTTAAATGATCAATAAAGCCATATAATAAACATCTTATTAGCCTCATTTGCTTGATCCGTCAGTCATTTTTTTCCTTCCCATTTGCATGACCTGCATGCTTTGCACTTGGGCCATAAAAGGAAGGAAAAAACCTGGTCAATAACTCACCATACAGGCCTTGCACTCAGCTAATATGAGGAAAATATTAAAGTATAAAAAATATGAAGTATATCTGGAGGGAAATGAATCAAAATAATACTGAGATGACATGGATATTGTGATTCCTTTGTGATTCCTTGACGCTAGACCTTACTGACCGTCGCCAGACTACACGTGAATCAAGACGTACTGCGTACTGCTCCATTTACATGTATAATGTATATAATAACCATAACAGTCTAAAGTTCCTAAAGTTTTTTTTATCTCATACATAACTGGCCCAAATGTAAACAATTGATAAACAAATTACACAGTAACCTCAACCACAATGGATGGTACGTATTAGAGATCATTTCGCTTGACTGTCAAAGATTGATCAGAACAAAATGCTCGAGTCAGCGAGTCATGCATCAATTCTCATCTCTGATTGGTTGCCAATGCTCAACTCTCGAGTTTTATTGGTCAACAAGCTGCTTTGACAATGCAACGACAATGCAAATGACACTGAGTTTTTGACACTCAATCGAATTCGACTCTATTGTGTGCTTGGCTTGTGGTCAATCACTGCAGCCAGTTAGGCTGAAATGCAAGAGACACAGCTCGCATGGTCAAACTGGAAGCAATAAGAGGTGCCTAGAGCTGGCAGCCACGATATGGCCCATGTGTGACCACACAGCACAGCCAACATCTAGATGGATCAAGCTGCACGTAGAGACGAAATCACAGTCCACAATACTGACTTTAGCCTAGTCTTATTCATGCATGTGTGGGTTCTTTTACATCCCCTGATAGAACTCATAGAGAGCATAGACCAATGGCTTAACGTCCCTGTACATGGACGGAAATAGAAGGGGACAAACACAGATAATTATAGCTTTGGAACAGTACAGGATTATTGGGAATTGTCATAAGTGTCACAAGTGTGTCACAATCTTTAATAAGTAGCACGAATGACATGAGACACAATACGTTGAAAGCCAAGTGCTGATTTGCAGCAAGGTCAAACTCACCTTCATGAGCACCTGACTAAATCTTCTCATTACACACAAATACATGTTGGCCACTTTCTTATCCTTGTCTTCACTGCACTCTACAAATAAATACCTGTCACAACAAGAAAAAAATCACTTAATAGTCAATCATATAGCACTGCTGATTAATGAACTAGACACACATTGCCTCTCACATATGGCTGCTATATTGATGAACAAAATTAATGCCTTTTAATCAAAGTATAGATTAAAAGCATATCAGTTGTGTTTGTATGTTGTTTGTTTGTTTGTTTGTTTGTTTGTTTGTTTGTATGTTGTATAAATCACTTTCTCCTAAATAACAGAATGACATAATTATGTTCAGGTCACTAAATGTTTGCATTGATAAGTTTCAAAAAGTACCGGTATATATATCTCTTCTTTCCATGACAGTGTGCATATCCTTGCCTCTGTTTTGCAAAGCCATTCAGTTACAGTACAAATTTTACAAATTTTTGCTAACTATATATACTGATCATTCAATCTATGCTCCAGGGATAAATAATATTTCTTACTGAGTCTACATGTCATCTGATTCTCATTTCAACAACCTTTTTGGAACATTTTGTGATGCTTCTATTTGCCAAGTGAATGGAACACTTCTATAAAATGTCAAAAGTCATACCAAGAACGATTACTGATAGTCAGGCAGTAGAAAACACTTTCCAGAACCCAAGTGTTTCTAAAGTATATATTAGTTGACACAGGGAAAGTCGAGTCATGTGAAAATGTTTTATTAACACTACGAAGCCAATGATCGTAACTTGTTAGATATTCAAGGACTGTACACAATGCGGTTCTTAGTCTGCACATACCCCGACTATGTTGCATGTCAGTGTTTTCTTTTCCTTAATTTATTTCCTCTTATATTACCTACAAACTGTTTCCCATTAAAATCTGTTTTTCTAAAATGAGTCTTAAAATTATCATTGATTTTAACTGGCCTGGAATGTGTATAATATTTTAAAGTTGTTCAGACAGATGAACATGATTGTGTAACTTACCAATAGAAGAAATTCGCTAGGGAGTCACTCCTACAGGCTCTAGATATTAGGAATGATGCAAGATCTGATCCCTGAAAGACAAAAGAGATAACTTGATAATCATGGCAATTTGTACAAACCCAACGGAGACAGACTGACAGACAGCAATGACTGCAATTTGGTCTCACACATGGATTTACTCTGAACTCTGTTGATACCCCCTTACCAAAATGTATTTTGTAACGCATGCCCCTTCTTAAAGCCCCCTTCCCAGAGTAAATTCAGCACAACACAACACAACACAACACAACACAACATAACACAGCACAGCACAGCCCACACCACAACACAGTCCACAGCACAGCACAGCACAGCACAACACAACACAGCACAGCACAACACAACACAGCACAGCACAGCACAGCACAGCACAGAACAGCCCACACCACACCACACCACAACACAGCCCACAGCACAGCACAGCACAGCACAGCACAGCGCACACCACACAACACCACAACATACCACACCACACCACACCACACAACATAATACCAAAGCAACGCATTAATATGTACTAATCTGTACAATTTACAAACATGGTTCATTATGAAAACAGTACTTAACAATAAACATCGCCCACCTCATCCACAAGGGTCCCCTTAGTAGAATCCACAGCTGTATGTGTGTCTTCCTCATCTAGTGGCGTAATAAACAACAAAATTAAGATCAGAGATCACAGGGAATGGAAATTACACTGGGGAAAATTGGGAAACATGCGAGGGGTCGTTTAGAATGTAACTGCAGTGACATCTAGAACTTTATATAAATACATCCTAATTTCTATCAATTATGGGCATTTGTGTATTCTAGGCTACCGATTTACATGTAGTATCATACACCATTATAATTATATATACTTTGGTAAATTAAATATCACCTTTGGAAGTACCAACCTCCAAGTTACAATATGCCGCTGTAAAGCAAAATGTGAAGCACACATAAACTTCACATGTTTATTTGAAGTCTTCTACAATAAACTTGAACAAAGTCATCTCTCCATCAAGACCACATGCTCTTTGCGCCGCGCTGGGCATAACAACACTAATATGACAATGGTAGATTCCAGACTCCTGCTCTGCTCTACACTCTCTTCTAAAATAATTATTGAAAGTGAGTGAACAAAACTCAGTTTTCTCAATGACATTCAAAACGAATGGAGTTATTTAGCCTTCTTTAGGGTGATCAGTCCATTTAACTCTGATAATCCACATTGCATTCACTTAGATTCACTTCATTGTTCTGCTACATCATCAGTTCAATATCCAATGTCAATTGTGAGTATTAGGAAGGACATGTACAATGCCTTTTATCAAATGAACAAGTAATCTCGTGCCTTGTGTTGACATAAGTGAAAAGAAACAAACATTACATGTACACTTACTTCTTCAAAAACGAATTACAACATGATTCTGAATTAATAGCAAATGTTGCAGTAATATGGCCAAAAAAGGATGTGGTGATAGTGGTGGTGGCAGCAACCATGGATACTAGGTAGGGGAAACCACTGTGTTGCACTGGAAACTGGTCACATGTTAACCTCTGGGGTGGTCTGATTGCGCGGTCTGATCTTCTGGGGGCTGGTACATCAGGTTCATCTGGATCCGGCACTTCCTCTGCTGGTTGTACACAAGGGGTGTCTGTCATTGGGAAGAGCTCGTCATGGACTTCAACATTTATTGCATTCTGACCAACCATATTGCACATTTCTTCAAGAGCCTGGTTACCATCAGGATCATCATCAACTTCTGTTGCAGGATGAGACTTTTTCTTTTCTGTTGATGCTTTCTTCTGTCCCTAGGGCCAAAATGTTCCTCAGCAGACAAAAACGAACAAGGGGTTATTTATATGGCGTATCCTCTCATCATTGCCATTTTCTGGTTAAACAACATAAACAGGCATGTCTCCATTCTGACGCACAACAACATGACTATTTTTCTTCCAGTACTATTGCAGTTTTCCTGGACAATTTCGCTCACCAAGGTCTTGTACCATGTACCAGTACACGGACTCCTTGCAGAACAGCATGTTGTAGTTTCTTGTCATACTGTTTCTTGGATGTAGCAGCCAGTAGAATTGTTCCGAGTACAATTATAGGCATGTACAACATTATTTACATGGTCATGCCAGTTGGATTTCTACAACTTCGGCAATGCTCTGAGCATGGAAAGTAGAATTCTGTTAAATCGCTCCATCTGTCCGTTACCTTAGGGGTGGTAAGGAGTTGTCCTCAAGTATTTTATACCACAGAGTTTCTCCAGGTTATAGAACAATGTATTCTTGAACTCTCTGCTTTGGTCGTGGTGAATGTTTCAGGAAAACCAAATAAAGTCATTAAAATACACTTTATCGCCAGCTGCTTTTGCCAACTTATCTTGAGTGGCATAAGCTTGAGCAAACCCTATGTAATGGTCCATGATCACCAGGATGTATTGGTATCCACCAGAAGTTTGTTCTTTATGGAACTTGGTCCTAGATGGATCTTGGTTCTAGATGGAACGGTGCTGTGGTATTGATCGACTGAAGCGGTGTTCTGGTGTGAGGCGTAGGCTTTCTCTGTTTAAACACTCACACACATTGTTGATATAATGGGTAATGTCAGTTCTCACAAGTGGCCAATAGAACCTTTCTCTTGCCAGTTCAATAACTCGATCAACACCAAGATGTCCCATGTTTTCAGGCAATTCTTGATAAGCTTTTCTTTGTAACTGTTGTGGCAAAACTAACCGATTGTGTGGTCCAGATTTATGGTAGAAAGACTGGTGTCTGAGTTATTCAGTTTGTCCCATTCATGGAGAAACTGTCTTGCTGTCACTGATTCTTGTTGTCTTTCTTTGTAACTGGGTCGCTTATCATCTTGCTTGAAGTATAACACTTGACTAATGTTAGGGTCCTGCTTTTGAGAATTTCTAAGCTTTGACGGTTTCATGACATCAATATGTTGCAAGTCTTCAATGGCACATTCAGGCACGGTTGACAGTGAGGACAGACAGGCAGTTTGAATAGTGCTTTGTTCCTTTGTGGCTGAGGTGATGGTATCAACTGCTTTGAACAGAACTTTACAGTCTCTGTACAACTACTCATGTATTTCTCAAAGTCAATGGGCATGCAAGATAATGTATCTGCATCAGCATTGGACTTCCCTGCATGATATTTGATCTCAAAGTGAAAGTTGGCAAGTTCATCAACTCATCGCTGACTGCTGATTTTGCTGTGGTAAGAATATAGGCCAAATGATTGTTGTCAGTGAACACCAAGAACTTGGAGAATACAAGTAGTCACTGTTCAGTTATCGCCCATTTTAAAGCCAAAAATTCAAGCTTTCTGACATGGAAATTGAATTTTTTTCCAGCAACAGATAGCAATTGTGATGCACATGCAACGACTTGAGTGCAATCATCTTTGACCAGCAATCTTAAATTGTCCTGTCAAGGAACTCGACGACAATAATTGGTACACATGCAACTCATCCTGATTAATTTTCTTAACTTCACTCTCTTTGCCTGGATTCAGTAACAGCTTCAGTCCTTTATTTATGTATGTATGTATTTATTTATTTAGATGCTTCCATCGAACTCACAATTAAAACGATACTGGACAATTCCTTGAAGGAATGGGAGTTATATTTCTCAACTGAACTGTTCGCTCACATATTTGACAACCACAAGGTGAGGCAAATCATTATGCTCCACTTTCAATTGGTCAGCAATCGCTTCAAGGCCTGACTTTCATACAGAGTAGACAAGTGACTGTACTTCTAACAGAAGGTCTTCTTGCTCCATGCCGCAGATGATCAAAGACAATTATTCAACACAAGTCGATCCACACAACAACACGGTGGTCTCAAGTTTCACAAGTAGAAATCTCCATCATCCACAGTAAATTATTCTGTCAATGGCTTTCACAACAGTTCCCATCCAGAAGTGTGACATTGGGGTCACCAAAATGTAAAGCAAAATGTGATTCAAGCATACATAAACTTCGTATGTTCATTTGAAGTCTTCTCACTGCCACGACTAATGGGAGACATGGTGGTACGTCGGATTTGAGACTAAAAGGTTGATGGTTCGGGCCTGGCTGCAGGCACTCGCATCATTTAACGTCCTTGGGCAACACTTTTACTCTCACAGTACTTCTGTTCATTCAGTTGTATAAACGTGTACCTGGTAAATTGTTGGGGGAGTAGTAACACTCTCAGTCACTTCATGCTACAGAAACCAGAGTTACGTCATATTGGCTGCTCAATCCTAGATTGAAGGCGGACTTTACCTTTTTTATCCAGTAATGATCCTACCATCAACAGTACCAAAACATTTCACTGTATAAAAGCCTACGAACATATCACCTGCCGGTGCTCAGTCAACTATTACCAAAATCACATATCTGTAATTTTTCTTCCACTTACCTTCAAATGATTCACTTAGAGGATGAGCTCCCTCCGGAATTAATGTGTGCATTTCTTCCTCAGGTTCTGTTTTCTTATCTTCCACCTTTGCTTCATCTTCAGTGTTGGCTTCATATCTCAGGGCCTGAACAAGTTGTAGAAGGTACAGCAACAGGTCCTAGACAATTGATAGAGTAGCAGACATAGTTTGGTCAGTGGTTCATATCATATTAATTATGAAAACAAGGTTAAATCTTGGACTGCTAACCAGGAGGTCCCTGGTTCAATTTCCAGCTGGGTCGGGTCATGGTTGTTCTATTTGTGTAATCTTCTTTAGCTGCACCCTCCTTGGACAGGAACGTTAAGGTGTTGATCTCATTGGCCGCACGTTTGTCAGTTCTTGAACTTGAACTGTTACGGGTTACCAGTGTATACAACTAAGGTGCTGTATATGTCAGAGCCTGAACAAGCTGAAGAAAGTACAGAAACTGGTCCAACACAACTGATAGCCAAGAACAGTACTGATACTTGGCCAGTGGTGCATATATATCATAGCCACATATCGTAATAGGTCCTATTGCAGGGACCTATAGGTGGTTTTCACGTGACATCATCAGAACTCTAAAATCTAAACTACAATGCCTGTAATGCTTGAAAAGATTCAGATATCGGCATCAAAAGCATTCTTTGAAAGTTTAACGTCAATACGATGATTCGAATTTGAGTTGCAGTATTTTTGAATTTTGTGACACTCTGACTTAGCATATTTCCTAAATGTGCACCCAATCCTTCTCATTGGAAGAAAACAGTTTTATTTACTGAGTACATATTTGTCTGCCATCTTGGTGTACCACTTTGGTACACCAAGATGTCCATCACATACTAATTACAGTAAATGTTTCGAATATTATTTGTCTGATAGCTCGGTTACGGAGTAACCAATTGCTCCAAAATTTCGGACATTTGTATGTTTACCTGCTAGCTTTTTCTCGGGACACTTTTTTTGTGAAAACCACCTATTGCAATACGTTATTGTTATATTGTTAGTCTATAACAGGGTCTGGACAGCAACAGGACCTAGAAATAATTTGGACAGCGGTTCATACATGTATATCCAGATGTTGTTGTATGTTGTTGTTGCAACAACATGCAACAACATCTGGCATGAACAAGTTGTACATGAACAGCAACAGGACCAAGACAATTGATAATTACTGTAGCAACAGTTTGGGCAATGGCTAAAATAATTATCAAGTCCTGGATGTACAGACATTTTGCTGTGGTTACATACTGATAGCAGTTTGCCTTCAATTACAGTGTTTACAAATGTTGTTGTGCAGATTCAGACAATATGTTCCACAACTACAGACTGAGGCTTTATTGTGTGTTTACATTTTATGAATGTTGTTATGCAACTAAAAATGTATGTGGTGTAATGTGGTTACTGGTGTTTAGCTATGCCAAAATGGCTGATGTGCATATATATGTGAGCACTGTGACCACAAGTAATGACCTTATTAGAGGTCTACTCACTTCATTATTAGCTTCTCGCAGTCTGGATACAGCATACTGTCGGACAGCTCTGTTGGTGAACTGCGATGACAACAACTCCAAAGCATCTTCTACATCCATAGGGTTCCACTTTCCAAGCAAATCTATTGCCTAAACAGTAAAGTACATCTATTACTACCAAATGAACAAGAAAATCTAAAGCCTAAACAGTAAACTAAACGTATCCATAATCTTAACACCAATCATCATCTTCATCTTATTCATTACCAATATAATCATCAGCCACCATGATCAACCATCGTGATCAACATAATCACAATAATCAACCATCATCATAACGTTAAAGTCATCATGATCAACATAATAAATCGTTATCATCATATCACAATCATCACAGCTGTCATCATCATAATCATCATAATAATCACCAGTCATTAACATCAACCCAATCATCATCACATTCATCACTATCAACACAATCACTATCATCAAAATCACAATCACCAATATTCTTACATCATCAATCAACATTGCAATCACCAATGATCATCATCATCATCATCATCATCATCATCAACAACAACAACAGCAACAAAACCAAGTTCAACAACAACAACAACAACAACATACAATCATCACCACCTTTGTTTGCCCAATAGAAGAGTACCACGACATTGGAAAGGGACAATGATTTATCACAGAGCACCCACCTGTTGGGCCTCTTGGGGTTGACTCCAGTCCACACATTTCAGAAACTTGGTCAGTGCCTTCAAAAAAATACAACTTAACTGTTAGCTTAGGCTGCCTGTCGCGGGAAGTTTATAATTTAATGGACCCCTTGTATGGCTAACTCCCCAGTGAATGCTACTCTTCAACTTATCGTAACTGTCTTGATGTATTTATACAAGGAAGGTTAAATATAGTTACTAGAACCAACTGGCCACGAGATACGGTTTGAATTTGTGTTTTCTTGTCTTTATTACTTTTGTGTTGTGAATGTGCCAATTGCTGCAACCTCGCTTGTGGGACGTATCTTTTGTGCTATATGAAAGATGTCAGTAAGAGATATTTTGTTATCATTGCATAATATAGTTACATTTTTATTCTCCAGAACCTTCGTTTGTGACACTACATGTAGGCAATCATATTTTGTGTACTGCTGCTGGGCCATGTGTGATATATGCATACATGTATGGTGTTAAATTACTGTGCAGTAGGATTTTTATCATTATTTACATCACTCATCAGAACGTCTTAACTAAACCTTTCCATCCTCCACAGATAGCAAGCCAGTACTGTACTGGGGTGAAGTAGAGACCTGTCTATTGACAATTTTGTTGTCCAATGTTCAATCTTGGAAACAATTTTAGAATTAGTTTAAACAAATGCCTTTTAAGGTGGCTCTATAATAATGGTTTTCAAGTTTTCTTAACACTAATGACTAAAATATAGAACATTTAACCAAATATCTGCTTCTGCAAGGAATTGTTTATTAATATTATGAGATTTTGTTCCTTCTAAACGAGTTTTTGCAGCAACTGAGAGTTCTCAGATGGCGAAAGTTTTCATTTACACTTCAATCACTAGACAATAGTTTAATTTGTGCTAATTTGCATGGAAATCTTGCAACGGCTTGCAAGTTCTTGCTGCAAAACCTGTTGACACTACTGTAATTCTAGCAGACTTACTGGACTTCTATGCCCTACTGTAGAAAGAGGTTAGAATCATCATCAAAAAGATGAAAATCAAAAACTCAGCAGAAGTATGAAAGTCAGTCATGTACAGAAAAAAAAAGTGACCACACAATCAAATTTGCTTACCTTCTTCTGATTGGTAAGATAAAATCTGAACTGCCACACAAGATCCTTCTCTTCAGACGTTAGTACCTTTGTGGGTGGATAGCCGACAATTTGCTGTGAATAAAGTAAAGTAAAGAAGAGATTGTGAGTGCAATCAAACAGAAACTGAATTATGACAATGATAGTGTGTAGCTGTGATACTAAATGTACACCAGTGACTATCGTGACAGCCATGTCTATATACAGACATGGAAAGCAACATGTCTTTATTTATGATATCAGATCTTTCTGTATTAAAGTAAGAGAAACGTTTTTTTTACACAATGATAGTGTGTAGCTGTGATACTACAGTAAGTGTACACCAGTGACTGTCGTGACAGTGTTCAGCAACATGCACTTATTTATGATATCAGATCTTTGTGTAAGTAAGAGAAACTTTTATGTTTGTAGGATTGTATACATGTTTAAAATCCTTAGGAATTCTTCATGGCTATAATCAGGGTTCATACAAGTATCAAAACTCCCGAACCTTCCATGACTTTTGTTGACATTTTCCAAGGTGTTTTAAAGTAAAAGGCCTGTAAACGAAAATAGAAAAACGATTTCTGTGCAGTCTGAGTTTACTAGATTTTCTTGGATTTTACAGGAGTCAACATAGAATTCCAGGACATTTCCAGGAGTTTGGACAGGGGAAGAACAAAATTCCACGATTTTCTCGGAATTCCTGTGTATAAGAAATGGCCACCAAAGTCAGAAAACAAAGGCTAAAATTTTAATCTTACACACTCAATATACAAGAACCAAGACATCAGCCACGTATCTGAAACAGGTAATTCAATGGGTAATTCTCAAGATTCCGTTCTTAGGCTCGTGAGTAACATCAAAAGATAACTACCTAATTAGTATTTATATTACATTAATTTTATGTTGCATTGTAAGCTGTTGACTACTTGGAGCATTGCCATAACTGCTTTCCTTACGTTTCTGTTCTTTCAAAAATCATTGAGTACCACTTTTTGTAAGAACCCCAAACCCTAACTTTTCCTTAGATACCAGGTACATTTATTATTTATAAGGATTCTGTTTTTAAAATATGTTACTCCAGGTTCATATAATTATACAGGTTTTCATTGTAACCCTATCTGGGCCGGGGGGGGGGCCTAATCGCACCCCCAAGGACATTTTCTTTCGCCATTTCTAAACGGTAAATGCTATCAACATGAAACTTCCTGACTTTTCCCAAAATTTATTAGCGGACAATTTGATGTGCCAATCATAGCTGTAAATACTCCTTTGT
>JANVCJ010131151.1:0-15836 GCA_026413505.1 Epizoanthus ramosus
GCGGGCTAATTCTCGCTTACAAAAACGACTTTGCAAAAATAATTTGCCTCATCATTTAGAGAATTTTATAAGCTTTCTAGTGATATATAGGTTTATGGATATCCAGAAAATATTAACGCCTAACGGAGCTACGAACTGATAACTGAAAACACTGCACAAGGTGTACCGTAACCTTAAATAAAGTGCACATGCATTGCCTGAGGGAACCGCAGTTGTAATTTGCGTTTCTTTTGCAATTTTCACTTAATAAGCGTCATCACAGCTTATTTTATTGATCTATACCAAACTATGGATCACTGAATTGAAGATTTTAGTTTTGTAATTTAATTTTTCATTGGTGTACTGTCTGAAATGTCATACTGACAAATGGAACCCGGTGTCATTTTGTATTAGAAGTCCGAAATGAGTGCTTTTAGCCTGAAATTGATATTACTATTGTTGGTATTAAATTGGTAGAAGTTTTCCTTTTATAGTCATGATCGCCATTTGAAAAGCCAAAAACAAATTCTCAACTTGGTTTATCGGCTCTCAGGCTTTAGCCGAGACCACAGCATCCAGCAGAAGGAACTAAAAAGTTCTTCATTGAAGGCCCCTGGTTGACTAATCGAAACTGCGAGTAACGTGTCTAGCAGACGTTATACGCTGCCTACTAACCAGCATAAGTCGGTTGAAGAATACTGCAGTTGTTTTTAATCCTTGTTGGACAAGTGAAATCCTATAAGAGAAAGATACTTTCCTAGTGAATTAGAGGTAGATCTCCAAGACGCGAAAGAATATGTGAAGGTTTGAAGTAACTATAGCAAAAGAGCTTTCCCGAAAATTAGACCTTAGGCTTAGACCGAGACCATAGCATCCAGCAGAAGGAGATAGACACTGAACTCTGCATTGAAGGACTAATCGAAACTGCGAGTGACGTGTGGGTAGGCCGAGATAACCTCGTTCCCAGGGCTATCCGTGTGAGATGTTGGTCGGGACTTTGTAATGCTATTTTCATGAGGCCTGTCGTGTCGGTAAACTCTTAAAGAATGCACAGAATGTGACTGGATAAAGACACCTAGTTGTCAAAGTCGTTTATAAGGCATTCATTTATGTCAGGAATAAGTTTTCAAAGAACTGTGAATTACTGAAGCAATTTTTCCCGGTGTTCCCAATCATTGCGCCCATTAGAATCCATCGAGTTTCATCTCAAATTCTGTATTTTATAGTGTTTGTAATAACTTTGTAGACGGCATTGATCATTACGACATTTATTAAGTGGAAAATTACATCGTTTGAAGCATTTATACCTTCCAGCTTGTATATTGTATCTTAAATGTAAACACTTTACTATACCAATTTCCTGTCTTCTTTTATGAGCGGTAAACTTTTCATTTCTGAATGCAAAGCTTTCAAAATATCATCAAATGCCAGGCTGAGACTGATTTATATTCACAGAAGCAAACCGGAGTGACAAGTGTATTGACTTTACTGCACTTTTAATCAGGAAGCTCACCATTTCCGTTTGAAAGAAATCTGACATATGTTGAAGATTCTTAAATCCACCAAATAAAACAAAAAAAAATCTATATGAATTGTAAACAGGATTCGTAAAGAAATGACTTCGTACTTCTTTCAGTTTGAAAGAAGATGTTTCTCAAGTTCTGTACAACAAATACGGGCAACTGAACCTGAGGGGGCGACATCTTGCGTGGTGCTTTTCTTGTGAATATGAATAATAGAAGTGAGAATTAATCTCAGTTAATTAAGCACCGACGCCTTACTTTCCCGCTGTTTGCCATTCGGGCGAAGAGCAAATACCACCTGACAGTGCTGCGAAATGACTCAAATTACAAAAGCTCAGACACATAAAGCAAATGTTATCCGTATAAGTTGTATAATTATTACAAGATTTCTTTCGAAAGGTTAAAGAAATATGTTGCATGACTTTTCTGGAAAAACACTCAAGCTCGCGTATTGACAAAACCGCCGCCTTCAGCATAATCTTCTCCTTTGTTTAACGTCTTTGGAAATAATTGTAGTCCTTCACATGACACCAAGATTTTCAAAATCAATAGCTGCTAAGCCGGCTTTTCTGAAAAAAAAATGTTAACGAGATAGCCCAGGCAGCAAGCGGTGATCAGTGTGACGAAACTTGACGTCAGATACAATGTCAGTGACCATGAAAAGAAACATCTTTTTGATATACTGTAGTGTAATATTTTGGGTACAACATTTAGAATTTACAATCAACGTGGACTTTGTAGAAATTAAACACGGATTTAAAACTTCGGGTTGACCTTTGATAAAGTATACCATTACATTTGAAACTATATTTTATAGCTTTTCTTTAAAAGGAAGACGAATAACGATGTAACAAGATATACACTAAAAGATCGTGGAAAGCGAGCACGGTCAATTTCCCGTCAATTTTCAAGCGGCGTGTTTGGGAAAAATGCATGGCGTGGGGCGGTTCAAAATTGAAAATGACAAATTTGAAATAAATCAAAACAAAGTTCGGCAGAGTCACCCTATCTGGGAACTGCGGTCAACAAACTACAGAGTCCAATGACCCTTTTCCGTCAATGATGATCCACACTCAAATCCCGGGACTCAATGGGCCCTCAATGTTTTTAAACGAAACAGCTTAGTTATCGCCCGCTTGGGAGGTTAATATACACTAGTAACAGTTTGGTCACAACCAACTTAATAAACCCACGCTGATAGACAAATATACCCTCGCGGGTATCGTTGCATCAACCGAGTGACCTTTCATATCTTAGGATCGTTTTAACTTTTCAGCACCCAGATATTTTGCAAATGAAGCTCTTAATTTCTTGTGCTATGACTATTGGGTTTATAGTAAACATGTTCCATTGCGCGCGATATAAGGCAGGAAACGGTGTTATTGTCAACCAGGCATGAATCGATTCTCTTCATTAAAACCATTAAATGCGCTTTGAAAAACAGTTTGAAGATGGCATTATTCCATAGACACTTTGGATGATCGTTTGATTAGATGGCTTAAATTCCTTTCGAGAGTCTCGGATTTGCTTCAAGTTGAATTAATTGGAAATTCTAAAACACCTGCCATTCCTAGGGGAAAGTAAAACCGGACGCACTGCACTTCTCTCGCCGATGCGATTAGAAGATATCTTGCATTCTTAAAGTGACTCGCACACTCACACATACAAGTAAATGGATCTTTCCTTTTTTTATACGCGAAGTGTCACACTTTTTGCAATTTCGGTTGAAGGAAATGGAGATAAAATCGATCAATTGAATAGTAGTTTGCAGGCTCACACCTGTATGCCTTCAAGCATACAATATAAAGGATTAAATCCGCGTATGTTTACTGTATAAATTTCGGTTAATATAAAGAATAGATTTTCTTTAAAAAATACCCAGCACAATATTCCTTAAATGAGATTTCCTTCTTTTCCTTCAATCATCACATACGACAGTATGGGTTGATTGTGGGTCATGTCTGCTTAACTAATTGCAACCGCTCGTCAAAATACAAAATATCCCAACGTGCGTTATTGTAAGACCTAATTATTACAACTGAAGCACAGACAAGATGAAGTATTTAGTGAAATGTGTAATATATTTCGAATATACATAGTTAATAGAGCATAATAATAACATGGTTTTTTACATTTGAAATGATATAAAATATTGCTGTTACACTAAGCAAAAATGAAGCCGAGTTGACGTCCGGAGTCGGTACAGACACCTTGTCAACTAACAGTTTCTTAAAGTAATAAACATGCGAGTTGGGATGATTTGTGCCTGGCGAGAAATAACCTCAGTAACTCAGAAAACGCCCAAATGGCCCATCTTTTTATTATTAGAATAGGAATGGCCCATAAATCACCCCAGCTCGTTTTAATTTAAAATAGAAACACCCTCCAAAGGTTGTTCTGGTCTAGCTTTGTCTTTTCGCGCCTCTTAATCAATACTTTTCTTGATATTTAAGATTTGAAAAAATATCAGTTAGATTATAACTATAAGTAAGCCATGGACTTACTTAATATAGCTCAAAAAAATATAAGCAAACAGCTCTGATTTCTAACGGGAGTTAAAAAGTTGTGTTTCGTACAGCACACGACAGTGGCCAGAAAATCTGAAGTGCAAAATATGCAGCAAGTGAGCCTAAGCGACCAGAAGGCCACACATTCTGAACTGAGTAACTTTTTGAAATAATTGTCAACACGTTTCCTTGTAACCCCAAACCGTATTTTAGTTCGCTGTCAAAGTACTATTCGTTAGTGCTGTCTTTTCAACGTCAATGACTAACATGCGTCTATCTATTAGGCCAATATGTTCTGCCATTTTCAGCCGTGCATTACATCTGCTTTCATTCTCTTGTTGTTAGCTTCAATCTCAAAAATTTACATATTGTCAAATGTTGGTTTTTCCTTTACATATTTCGATTGTTCCGGTTTTACAAGAGCATTGTTTTTTCTGATTTCCGCTCGTTTCTACAGAGACTACACTGCCGGTTCTTTCACAGATTTCTAACATGTCTATCAAGGCATGTTTTAAAAGCTGTTCCAAGTTTTGGAGCATTTAAATATATCTCACTTGTCAATATAGTAGTTAGAACTTCATTTGTATGATCCTTCTGTCAAATAATAGAAATTGATCGATGGAATAAGAGCTTTTGTGGTCTTTTTCATCCTTTTGAAGGCTCGCGTTATCTACTTTCCATTTGTTGGAATTAACACCGACAGTCTAGCGCTGTGCCCTGTGGCCGGTGTTGTGACTACAAACACAACGTTTACAGCCTAGTCTCCAGAGATTTCGTGAGTGTTGTTCTAATTGTCAGAGCTGCTGCTTTGGAGAAAAACAAGAATATATTTTGATATTATGCAACGCTGACATGCTTTAATACAGAACATCAACTTGTCTCAGCACAATCTGTTTAATGAAATACAATCGGCGTGTAATCCGGATTTTGAAATAGTTAGAGTTTGGTAGCTCAGTGCACTCTTAATAAAATGTCAACTGACTAGGTAATAATTGTACTAGCTTCACAAGGCGCACTCTGGTCAAACATGCCATTGACAAGAAATTGTTTATAGATACGCGCTTTCAAAGTCATGTAAGCGCGATTTCCCGGCCGTACTTCCAGTTGGATTTTTCTATTTGGATTTTCTTACTGGGCATCCAACTTCATAGAGGCTTATTTCTTTTTGCCATTGGTACTTTGTTTCTTGTGGCTGGATACACTGTCTGTTCTGTTGTGGTTATACTCGGTTACGGAAACCTCAGTATCAAGAACAGTCATGTACATCGAGTCTGAAGGAACACGTTGACGGCCGGTCAAGATGCGACGGAACGCGCTTCGGAACTCGCTGTTGAAGACGGAGTAGATGACTGGGTTGACACAAGAGTTTATTGGTGGAAGGAATGAGACGAAAATGATCTTAATGACCTGTGACAAGGTTTCATTTTTTGACATCGGATCAAGACAAGGGCTAGGACACCAAAATGCTAGAATTAGAAGAATAAAAAATGGCAGCCATGAGACGGTGAACACCCCTATCACTATCGCTAGAGTTTTCGTGGCTTTCAGTTCACGAACCATGTGTAACCGGCGCTTCTTGTTTTTATTTTTCGCTGGATCGGCTTTGGCCATTGCTTTGGCTTGTTTTAGAGCAACCTTAAACACAAACGAATACATAACAATTGTCACAAGCAGAGGCAGGAAGAACGAGAAGCCGGCCGTGGTTGTGTAGTAAATCGGGTTCTTGCTCGTGCATTCTCCGGAATAGTCGTCGATTGAAATGTGACTGAATCTGCCATTTGACCAGTCGAATAGCCCCAACATAGCCCACAAGCAGGCATAGATCCACACAAACACGATCACTGCAGTTGCTACGCGTTTGGTCATGATTAGCGAGTACTCGTAAGGCTTTGTAATGGCTAAATAACGGTCCACTGAAATCACTGCTAGATTGCATATACTCGCAGCACTAAATATTGCGTCTATAGTGACCCAATATGCACAGGCCGCCGTTGACTGACACCATTTGTTGTTGTGCACGGTCGTGTCAATTCTTAAGGGCAAGTGCATCAGCCCTACCAACAAATCGCTCACTGCCAGCGACACGATGAAGAAGTTTGTCATTCTCCTGAGTCGAGGCAACTTATACACTGCAGTAATCACCAGCGTATTGCCGAAGATAGTCGCTACCATGATAAACACTAAGAAAATGGCGTAAAAAATGTTTGGTGTACTGGCAGGCGCATCGCAAAACCTTTGCGGTGCAACAGTAACATTTGTCGAGAGATTCATGTTGCTATGTTGATGTGGGGTATTATCCTTTCAAATAAAGTTGTTCACGCCGCTTACCAAACTTTCTTCCTTCTTCGCATGAAATCTGCTTCAAATGTCCACTCGCTCTATTGCTCACTCTGTTTTAAGCTGTCCAGCACTCCATCAGCGTAATTATCGTCATAACAAATCCTTAATTGTGACCGAGGGTGAGCTTAATAATATAATTCATTACACGCACACTCATCCTGCAAACAAACCCAGATGCTTGCGGCGTCTATGGAATGAATTTCAAATTCATTACTAACCATAGTAACGAAGCGAATCAGTATTGTCTCGTACTTGTGCCATACACTACACATCATTAGCTTCCTACGCAGTGCGCCTATTTCTAGCTGTCGATTTTATTAACACTCTTTTCATCATTGTTTTCGTGTCCGTCCATCAACAATTTGATCATCAATTTAGTATTAAGTGGAATTGTTCGCCAAGACAGCTGATCCAATTGCCTTTTTGAGTAGCGCTGAAATTGATATTTGCCGACTATGAGTGCGAGCAAGGGTGGTGAGAGGCGGATTCAGAACAATTTTAATAAACCAGCAAGCGCAGATTGAATGTATATACAGCGTGTTTTCTCGCGATTATCAACCGAATTGTCATTGTGGCTTTATTACATGCCATATCGAGATTAGTTCTCGAAATAAATTGTCCCCGGAGAGATGTCATTGTTAGGTTTATATAATATTTTATCATAACCAGTTGTTACTGTACATAAACTACGGATTATGACGAGAGATATTGGTTGCCCGAGGCCCATTTTAATATTCTCACGATTTCCATTTCTCATGTTCGAAATGCGCAGTTCCGCCGCGCTGAGGAAGCCGGACGAGTTTACACGATTTGAACCTCGGCGACTTCTTGTACGAGGGACTAACTATTTCCGCCTCATGAACACTCAATTCACAACCTAATCCAATTTACAAATGTGCAATTGATTTCTTCCGAATCTTCCTGAGAAATGGAGAAATTGCTGCACTTACCTGTCACAATGATTCTCAAACAAACTTCATAAGCCAATCTTCCAAATAAGGAAAAAAAACTAATTTGTTTTTCTTATAACGAAGACTAGGTTTTGATAACCTCTTGTCCTGCAGCGATAATTCAATCCATAATTCTATAAATGACAACCTTTTCGTACCGTATAAATATTGTTCTACGTGTAAAAATGATATTTTGGGCTTCGACAACATCAACCCCAATAACTAATAGAAATCATTGTTTCCTTGTTGTACGATTTCATCTGTCCTTTAATCGGGCCTTTAATCCGCACTTGTTTAGGATATGTGTTTCATAATATCACTTACCGCATTCCCGGGGCAGCAGAAAGGGTAAACTCTCAAAGGAATTTGTTATCAGCAATTTAAAACCAGATAGTTTATCTTTCGTTCACTTTAATAGGGCTACTCGCACGTGTACATCCATTATGTGTTGCCCTGGTTATCTCAACTACTCAAGGCAAAATTCTACTTCACTACTGGACATGCGTAGAATGAATGAGCAAAATAAAGGGCGCATTGCTCCTAAAGAACAGCTGATAAAACTCCCAAATGCCGCAATCATCTACTTTTCTCTAAACAACCTCTATTTAATGAAAACAGAAGGAAATTAATGGAGTTGAAAGAAGACCGCTTTTTCACTACTTGTCAATATTGTCGCTGGAGTTCACATATCGAAAACATTGAACCAAAGAACACTTGGCTGTAATTTTTACTGAGCCTTGCCATTTAACCTCCCAGGCAGTTTACACAAACTTTCTAAGTTTTGTTTACAGTCTTCAATTCAGATACAATTTTGACTTTGTCAAGACAGTTTAATCTAATCTTATCATCTCTTGGTAACAAACTGTCACTTCGTTTGTGACGCGATTTTTGAAAATGGCTAATATCAAGTCATTTGGAAGATATCGAGAGAAGACTGAAATTGAAATAGTCGAAGTCAAGCACGCTCAAAATGAATTAGTTTTAAACTTTTTGACCAGTATTGTCTCATCTGATAAATTTTGAGGAAGTGGTGTTCTTTTTATGGTGTTAAATATCTCCGGCTTAAGAAATTCTTGTGTTGTACCGAAACTTTGTTATAGAGACAGAGTTCGGGATGTTTATTTTCAGTTGTTTGGGCATTTTTTAATAAATTAAATTGGTTGAATAAACGTCTCGGGCAATATTCAAAATTTTCAAGAAGTGAATTGTTAAACAAATGTGCCATTGTTTCAATAAAACCTAATTATCTTTGCAATTTCGTCTGATAATTCATATCTTTAACTCAGATATGAAAAGGAACTTTCAAATCTAAACCAACCTTGCAATTGGGTTTCTTCTCATAGCAATTCATGTAGAGTGGGTGTCTGTCATTTAAAAAAAATCGCATAATTGGAAATATGGACAAAGAAACTACTAGAATATTACAGCAAAACCTTTAGATCGTGTGCACTCGTATAGATTAACAAAAGGCCTCGGAACATATTTATTTCACAGCCGGCAGGCACAGCTAAACTGTGGTACAAAACGTCCCAAGAATTCTGTTTTCAGTTTCAGTAGCAGTTTTAACTCGCTAAATTGTGACTGAAATTAAAAGAAAAACATTTTTTTTAAATAAACAAAAAAGAAAACTTCCTGTGGTATTGATACTTTCACATCATGTAAGATTACAAAATTATTGTGTTAATCGCCTGTGTTGACGACAGACTGATTTCGCTTACAAGAACTCGTTCATCCTCGTACGCGCTGCGCTGACTCGTTAGACATGTTCGTGTCAGCACTTTCAAAACATTTCGCAAGCTAAAAAACTCACGACAAGCCTGGAACAAGTTTGTTTAATAATTCAATATTTACAAAATATTGTCATCTGGCTGAATTGGCATTCAATTTAGGGTCCTTCACTCCTTGGTAGTGGATATTAGAATATATGGATTATACAACAAGCGTTTCAGCACCTAACGTTTATATTAAATGAAATACCCCGAGGCGAGATAAGGAGTACAACCCGTGGTTTTCCTTTTTATTGCGAACTAACAAATTCCGTCACGCGAACACCGAGTTTTAAGGCGGAAATCCCGCCCCTTTATTTTAATAGGAACACACTTAATTATTGACAAGAATCCACCCAAATCACTATTTTAAAATGCCTGCCGTCGGAAGTGAACGATGAAACGCTGAAAGCTAAAGCACGGACTCACTAAACAAAATTCATTTGCGACATGTTATAGTTTCACTGAGTCAATTTTTTTTATCATCTGCTTGAATTGCAGGTATTAAATCCACACAAAAAATCGTGACAGTACTTGAAAAAATACATTCTGCGCTAAATTTAATGAAGATATACAGTTGTTTATCTTTAAATAATAAATATTTTTTTCTGCAGAAAATCATACATCACAGGGGCTAATGGAGATTGAATATATCTTTACTTTGCTCTTATTTCCTGATCCCCAGCTCCGTTGGCGACTGTGATATAGGAGCGGAGGGGTTGGCGCAGTGGTAAGATCTCTGCCTCTCAACTCTAAGGTCCCGGGTTCAATCCCTTCTTTTTCACTAAAGTTCACTCAGCTTTCCATCCTTCCGAGGTCGGTAAAATGAGTATAGCAGCATACATGGACCGCATGAAAGCGGCTGCCAGAGGCGCATATGTAAACTTTCGGTTCGCTGGGGGTAAACTGATAATTGTAATGCGCCTTTGAGCATATCCATATGGAAAAGGCGCAATATAAATGTAACACTTTACTTTACTTCAACAGAAATACAGCCACACCTCCGCTACTGTATGACTTCTACTTTCCCGTTTTCTCTTTATCTTTATGTATCAATATCGCATTCCTGTGAAATAATAACAAATGTTATGTAAAAAATAATTTAATTAGTGATGGTAATAGGACTCAGCGGAGTCCAATTCTGTCCGTAGTCATACGAGTCAGATAAACATAATTCAATTGGCCGAGCACTCAGCGCAAGTCCGATTTGTTTATGATTGTTTGATTGTATTATTATAAACAGATTTGGAATACAGGAAGCCCTATCACAAACTTATTAAAAACAACGAAATATTTAAGTTTAAGTCTGTCACATGGAAATAATTGTTACTTCAGTTATCGGTTCTCAATAGTTCTGCTAATTATCGTTCGGCTTACAAATTTATAGATCTACACTTCAGAATTCTAAAATTTGACAAGAGTTCTCATGAGAAGTGAAAAGTACACCAACAGGATGATTGTAAGGAAATACAGTGTTTGTTCTGTCACTGATTGCGGTCCGCCTGACTGCATAATAAATTAGGAAATCTGTTTATGGTATATCCGATTTACTCATGCTAGACTTTTGAAAGGATTATAGAATTATGTGCTGACATGATTCACGGGATTCATAACTATCATTGGTCAGGATTTCTTTGGCATTGCTTGCTTCGAGAAGACAAATATCGGGACCAGGCCTTTGCATCAGTGCTCAAACCAGAGCGTTTCGACGTCCTCTTTCTTTCGGCCCTGGTTGCACTGACAGTCAGTTCAAGGCATGCAGTGATCGCGGTAACATGCTACATTATTTGCTCAGATTTGGTTGTTTTGACAAGTTGTTTATAGAGCAGGAATAACAGCTATAAATACAAACAGGATACAGAAGTCAAGTAGACCAAATCTTAGTCCTTGTATGTCTTATGTAAAAAGGGAAAGGGATGACCCTGTTGTCAGTTTAAAGTATTTCTTATGCTGAAACAAATAAATGGCATTTTTGAGGTCAATATTATGGAAGGGCAACCAAAACGAAAAAAAGTACTTTGTACAAGACCTTCCATTCAAAATTATGGGGGAAGGAGGGGAGCGGCGAGCAACAACCGCCCCCCCCCGACGGGGCGGGGGCGTGGGCGGGGCGGTTTGTGGGGGGGGGGGGGGGGGGGGGGGGGCCCGCGCCCCCCCCCCCCCCCCCTTTGAGAAGATATGTTATAGTAAATGTATGAAAACTTAAAATTTGTGCTTTTTCCTCCGCCATATGTTTTATATAATGGTGCCCCCCCTTTCGAGTTGTGACCCCCCCTTTCAAAATTTCTGGATCCGCCCCTGGACACCATCCCTTACAAATGCAATACTTACCATTCACATCCAAAGAGAAATATCTCTTTACAATTGATGCCTTTGCACTCTGCGCCATGTTCCTGGCATTCTTTAATATTTCAAGTACTGAAATAGGTCTGTTTACACCCATGGTTCGCAAAGAGTTAAACTCCCCATCTGTAGAAATTCCTACAATAGATGAAATAATTTAAGTGATAAAAACACATACATTCATATTAACAAGACAGGAACCTATCCTTACCCAATTCCCCTAAACTTTAACTGGCATAAACGTGTCCCCTTGCTCGCAATGCCCTTAACTTGTATTGACTGCATTAATATGGGAAAGAAATTTATGAAACATATACAAAATAATTTGCTGTTTTTCGTATACATACCTACAACAATCATATCCAATTTCTTCATTTCATCCTCAACTTTCAATTCCAGTTGTCGCAGTTTAGAATCGGTGATAGACTTGTATGGCATGAAGCGCACAGGCACAGCATATGGCTTCTTATTCCTTCTCTCATCTGCTATCATAAATATAAGAAGATGGCTTGCAGCACATCATTTCTTTGAGTACAGTCCCTTCAGGTAGTGTAGCAGTTCTAACTTCAAGGAACAAACAAGCTTCAGAGCTTTGTCAGAAGCATTTACAACTTCAACCAGTTCACTTTCAAACTTCTTAGCTAGTTTTAGCAACTCTTCATAACCTGTATGGTCCCAAGCCAATTCCATCAACAAAGGGGCGTAATCCATCTAATGCTTTTTCATACAATTTCTTTGCCTTCAGTTCCCCTTCAGCAAGGAATCGAAGACACAGTCTTGTGATAACTGCTCTGTCATTTTCTTGACTTCTTTTGCAATGTCAGCATTTCTAAACTCTTTCACAAGTTTACACCTTTCCTGGTACTCTTTGTAAAGTCTGCTCAAATCAGTTGATCCAAGATCCTCATCACCTGACCACTCTCCCTTCACACTTTCTCTGAGTCCTTTCAACACATCACAGGCATCAGCCTTTATCCACCAACGTCCAGCAGGGTTGCTGGCTTTAGCTTGTTTTAGAGCTTGTATCTGTATAACAAAAGACACCTATTAGTATCACCAATTAGAGGAACAACAGAAAATGTTCTGTCATTGCCACAAGGATTTTCCCAGACTTGCTACAAGTCGACTCGCAAGACACATGAGGCAAATTCAAAGCAAGCGTCTATAGCACTCGTCGCTTCAAGACTCGCTCGCGCCTTCGCCTTTTAATTTGCGTCCTGTCTCTTGCGCATCGACTTGTACTTGTAGCAAGCCTAGGATTTTCCGGACACTAAGAATGAATTGTCTTTCTGCAAAAGAAGCAATAACTTGATAATTATTCCCAGATTATTAAGATAGTTGAGTTATTTCTGACCATAGCTGTTTCGTCTTCTTGCTATGAGAGAGGATTTTCCTGCATATCAAAACTGAAGACCAAGTTCAGAAACTTCCTTGGTATTAAAACTGTTGACCATCTCATGAACATTATCCTCAATGGTCCCAGCCCAGAAGAATTTATAACCCAGTCTAAGAAAGCCATCATCCATTGGCTAATTGACACTCGTAGAGCTCGCATGCCACATTTTGGGGAGTAGCCACCAGTTCCACTAGTTATTACATATTACAAGTAATTACTGTTCAATTTAAGAATGGAATTGAAAGCTGTCCAGTTTGAGCCTCTACTAACATGTATACATTGCTGACTTTATAGTGACAGCTATGGTTTCAACAACTAAGATGTAGAATGAGCACAGAGAATTGGAGCAGAAGAATTTTCAATTTAAGCCTTACCTGGACCCAAACTGTTCTTGTAAATCCAGACTTGCTAATCCGCTTTTGAATCTGTCTGACACTGAGGGTAGCAATGTTGGTCTTGCTCTAATGAACAAAACAACAAAAGTTAAATTACCCGTGGGAGTTGCAACAACCTGCATATCATGGTATAACCAGTATCAAATGAGAACCATTTAATACATGTACATGTATGGTAAGTTTTATAATAGCTCCTACAATACTTGATGTCATAATGACCTATGTATCTTAGTCCTAGATAACAGAATGTATATACGATCATAAATACCTTTGTGGGATCATAGATTCCTGGATTTTGCTTTGTTCCTTGAATAGCAGAGGGCACTATACCATGATAGTGTTCCATTTCTCTTGGGGTACACTCTCCTAAACTGTCCATATTAATTGTACTGGAAGCATGGGTCCATACATGGGACACTTCAACTAATTCTTCTTGCAATCCTATGACAAATAATATATTTAAACAATTAAAGAATGTATGTCAGAATTCCACGAATGATCGTTTCGTTCGTGCATCAGTTATGCATTTTCTCTTTTGTATAACCCTTTTATCATTCGTGTAGCCTGTGACTGGGTTTTCAGGAAGCCTGGCATTCAAACATTATTCTGGGTGAAGTCAGACTATCAGTCCACGAGAATTGATGAAAATGATCGAGTTTCACTATTTATCAGTCAGCTTATGTCACTGTCTACATTTTAGCAACCTGCTACTGTATTTTATATTTTACACTGTCAGTCAATAAATTTTACAACTTGCAACAATTGTTTTTTTTAATTATCAAGTTGGTATAACTTTGTTTTTTTAAAATATAACAGGTTATGCAAACTAAAATAGGTTATGCAATTTTTTTAGATAACCCCTTTTCAGGTTATGCAGATTTTCAATTTGGACAGGCCTGTATGTAATGTACAGACAGAAGAATGTGACTTTTATTGTTACTTAGGCGTGTGTGGATATAGAAAATCGGTGAATCTTGTTCAAAAAACTGGTCAAACAAAAACAAAGAATAATATTGGTCATATTGTATGTATTTTGTGCTAAATAAATTTGCAACATCATGTATGAGATAGCTTAAAAATCAATGTGATTTTGACTACCTGGCAAAGTATCTTCATCATCTGACAGAGTCAGCCCACTAAGTGATAGTGCCTCTTTAAGAAGGTCACAGTCATTTGTAGTATTGCTAACATCAACACTGGAACCAGATTCCTCCTCAGACATAGTGCCCTTGCTACCAGGACTATCACCAGACATATCCACAACTTCCAAGTACCTACTTCCATCTCTGCCCTTGCTACCAGAACTATCACCAGACTCATCCATAATTTCCAAATGCCTACTTCCATCTCTGCCCTTGCTATCAGAACTATCACTAGACTCATCCATAATTTCGAAATGCCTACTTCCATCTCTGCCCTTGCTACCAGAACTATCACCAGACACATCCATTACTTCGATGTCTGCATGTGACATGCTATCTGGACCTTCGCCCCCTTCACTGCTGTTAGTACTCCTAACAGCTCCAGAACTGCCACCATGCACACCTACAGCTTCAACCTCCAACAGGTTGCTTTCTGCTTCCTCGACTTCATACTGCCAGGCAGGGCCTCTGTGTAGAGCAATCCACGTGTGACCTAACATAGTGATCTTCTATACCTAATTTCTGTGTTCTGTTGCTGGAGAAAAACCTGATATTATAATCTATTAAACCTAATGGCATCCTGTCAAGTGGCATTCTGGTGCTGTTAATCGGGTCTCTTTGAAAGCACTTGCAAAGTCCATGCACAATATTGTGCTTGTCTTCATCGTACAATGTCTTCATTGCATCAAGGCTAGTTGAAACATAGTCATTCTTAACAAATTTTAAAAATTCCAAATCACACTTGCCAACAACATACAACTTGAAGATATAGTTCATCAACTGGTCTTTCATCCTACTACTTTTCGACTCCTTAAATATATGGAGGAAGCTCTTTATCACATCACCAACACGTTGTTGCTTTCCAACACTAGGTGAAAATGAAAAGGCAGGGGAAAGTGGGTCATCTTGCCTTTTCTGGTTCAGGGGTGTCGATGTTGCCACACTGCTTTGAGGTTCAGTGTCGTCAATGTAGCTGATACCTAGCGAACTCTCTGCTGCAGATAGTGTAGGGTATTGCTTGGCTGATGTGTTTGATGATCCTAGACCGACATGACTCCCCTGAAAAACATTTGAACAAATAATCAACAGCATATAAATACACATATACAAATGTAAATAACATATTTTCATTTCCTTGATAAATATATGTTGGGGATTGTAGGAACCTAATCTAATAATTACGTATCGTATTATGCAAGTATCTTTCACTTTACTGTTTGCTAAACTGCAAAGCACATACATGATTATGATTAAAACCCATAGCAGCAAATTGTATAGTTTTATACTTTCTTAAAATATCAACAATATGCTAAGGAACAAGCTTGTGAAACTGCATTCCATCAACAGTAAAATCATATAGATAAATATGGCAAAAATATAATATAAAGATCAATACTATAAAATACCTAGCACATTGGCTTAATAAAATAAATGGTTTGAACCCAGGTGAGTCAATGTTTGCAGTAGAGTGATCGTCCGGGTTTGTGTAGTCCTG
>JANVCJ010131262.1:0-15835 GCA_026413505.1 Epizoanthus ramosus
TGCATGATGTAAGTAATGACCTTGTCCCTTCAAATTTAAAAGACTTATTTTTATCTACCGCAAAAGTACATTCATACGATACACGATCTTAAGTTTCAAATATTTTTTATATCCAAAAATCAAGACTTGAGATCAAAGTTAAATCGTTCTCCAGAGCTGGTGCGCGACTGTGGAATGAGCTACCAACAAAGCTCCGGGTGCTACCCAAAATGAAATTTAAAAAGAAAATTCAAAAGATCCTATTCAACATTCTAGAATCTGAAGACCCGAAATGTCTAATACCTAAAGTAAAATTACATCATACATAGCTGTACAATCCCGTTTTGTCAATTTAATCCATTTACTGTTCTGATAGTACCTTTGTACAAGTACAAAATCGTCTGTCCCCCTTCCCTGTAACTGTACTCTCATATTTATCTTTATCTTTATGCGATGCCAGGAACACATGTAACACATAAATATGTAAATTGTCTAATAAAGTCTTACCAAGTCATACAGAAACAACTTGGTATATGGCCGATTACATGGAAGGAAAGTGATGGACAAACGGCCTACTCCGGGTCCTTAAGTCGCCTTAAGTCGCAGTAAGTCGCCTTATGTTCCTTGAAATTTTAGCTTAAGTTGCCTTAAATCGCACTATGTCGCCTTGTTCCTCAACACTTTTAGCTTAAGTCGCCATAAGTCACCTAAAGTCGCATTGATTTATCCCATTGATTTAAGTCGCCTTAAGTCGCACTAAGTCGCGGCGACTTAAGGACCCGGAGTAGCCCTGACAAATGTGTGACAGATGTTAGTACAAGGAGCCTGAGTAAATCTACTTAGAGATCGTGTTCTCATAGCACCGATCTAAACTATTTGTAATGGGCGATGAAAGCGCGATGTCTAAATCAGTACGATTTAAATTGAGTGAAGTACCAGTTCGGTAGATCTGAACTAGCGGAATAGTTAAGGAACTGTGTTAATTTATACCATGCTACTGATTGAACGGGCAAACCGAATAGCAAAATAGCTCATCTCACTGCTTCCAATTAACATATGTTATTCTGTTGCGGTCAACGCACAACTTGTAAATATCCACCGTGTATTGACTGTGCTTAGATAGTACGTAGGACACTCAGTTAAAATAAACTTATACGACCCTTATACTTCGCTTAAAATCTGCTTAGAGCAAGCGTCAGCTGTGCTTAGACCTGGTCAAATCGTGCTTGACCTCACTTAATATGTATTTAGACCGTGCTTGACTGTGCTTAGACGGAGCTTGGACCGTACTTAGACTGTGCTTCAATTAACTTTAACTTACTTAATTTTATTAAATTTATATTGCGCAGATTCTATATATAAAATATTCAAGTGCGCATTGTGGTTTGACCGTGTTTGTAACGGTGACTGACACTGCGCTGCGCACCAAATGCAGTTGAGTACGGTTCTTTATTATTCACTAAGCCATAAAATATCGTATTTCATCACATGTGAAAAATAACAAAATTTTACTTGTGTAGCATTCTCTAGTCATTTAAAGCTGCAGCCATCTTGTATCACTACTGCGGCAGTAGACATCTAACTTCCGATCGTCTCCGAACATGTTCCGAACATGATATCCGAAGTTTTCCAAAGATTTTCGAAGATTTTTCGACGATTTCGGACATTTATGGCTTAGTGAATAATAAACAGAATATTACATGGCTGCTTGGAGATACGAATTTTATCTTCTCGTGCGGAAAACATCCTCACTCGTTCGCTTCGCTCACTCGTGAGGATATTGTCAACACTCGAAGATAAAAATCGTATCTCCGCGCGGACATGTAATATCCTCTATGTATAAATACGATGTCTAGTGACAAAGACTCAGAACAAAAGTGCTGCAAATTCACAACTGTTACTTACTCGGCACACGATTGATGGCTCTCAGCGGTCGCAAGACCCTGACCGACCGTACGGCACTCAAATATTGACCCTCCTGGTAGAACATCTCGAATGTCCTATACATTGGCCGTGCAGAACAACCAGATATATCATTATTAGTGATTTTAAATCAAATATCTTAGTACAAATATGCTGCTAGTCAACCTGGATACGTTTTCTCTGGTTTTGTCGGCTCTCTGTTTGTTTGACGTGTGTATGTGTGTGTGTGTGTGTGTGTGTGTGTGTGTGCGTGTGCGTGTGTGCGTGCGTGCGTGCGTGTGTGTGCGCGCGTGTGCATGTGTGTGTGCGCGCGTGTGTGCGTGTGTGTGCGCGTGCGCGCGTGTGCATATGTGTGTGTGTGCGTGCGCGTGCGCGCGTGTACGTGTGTGTGTGTGTGTGTGTGCGTGCGTGTGCGTGTGTGTGTGCGCGCGCGTGCGTGTGTGTGTATCTGACTATCTGTCTGTTTAACTTGAAATTGATAAACGCTAATTTGCATTGCTCTCTAGCTCAGTATGAGGATGGAACGTGCGAATTTGTTTCCAGAAACCAATAATATCGATTGGTTTGTTTAGCCAATCACAACGCGTGTACTGTTTGAACGATGTAATCCCGGATTTAGTTCAATATCTCTTAACTAATTATTGGAGGTATAAACCAATATGT
The DNA here is from genome assembly GCA_026413505.1 of Epizoanthus ramosus. Lineage (NCBI taxonomy): Eukaryota > Metazoa > Cnidaria > Anthozoa > Zoantharia > Epizoanthidae > Epizoanthus > Epizoanthus ramosus. The sequence continues at coordinate 2,566 of JANVCJ010131262.1, forward strand.
GGTAGTATATCTGCAAGAAATATAATTATTATAGCCTTTTGAAATGAGCTATCAGGTATCAAAGTAACCCAACGGTAAGTTTGGCTTTGTGTTTTGTCAGCAGTTCAAGATGCATGTATAACCTACATCTGTGAGCATCTTAGCAGCTTGCTGAATATCATACCATATTTGGACACAATAGTAAATAGTTACACGATCACTCTGCAATACCACAAACCCTAATGACCAGACCCTACCAAGTGTGCTATCCTTGTGTAAGTGACCCCCCCGACTGTGACTCGTACGCAACTCACACGTTTCTGTAAAATATCAATGAGTGACCCCAGCGTTGAGTGCCCCCCCCCGAGTGTGACCCATACGCTACTCATCCGGCACCAGCCGGCAATGAAACAATCCAGTCTACTTCATGTCTCTGCAAAATACCTAATAGAGTGACCCCCCTGACTGCCATTCGTACGTTACTCACCCCGCACCGACGATAAAACAGTCCAATCGATTCCAAGTCTCTGCAAAATATCCTTTCTTTCCGCACAATCCCATGGCAATCCATTTGGCTAACATTTCCAGTAAGAAGAAGACGTATATGGCTAGTTCGATACGCTCGAGGTTCTTGCACTTTTCAGTCTTACAGTCCAAGTCAGACGGATCGAACAGGCCGAGGGTGACGCAATTCACGAGGATCACAAGTATACTTACGCGTTCAAAATATTTGACAAAGGTTAAGGAAAAGAAAAGAAAAAAAACACATATATTTTATACTACGATGTCTACCAAGAATTGATATTTGAGAAATAATTATTACATATATAACTGAAAAAGGCTAAATTCTTGGACAAAATTAAAATACTCGGTTTTAATTTTGGTGATCATTAACAAAAGATTGTAGGGGACCAAAACTCTAGGAAGAGGTTTGGTTCCCTATAAACATACATGCACTGTTCTTTCGCTATTCCTGGATAAAGATGTTACTTAGTTGTAGTATAGTATAGTACAGTACAGTACAGTACAGTACAGTACAGTACAGTACGCGCACGCACGCACACACATATACACACACACACACGCACGCACGCAAACTGAGACACATGCACACGCACACGCAGACACATGTGTGCATGAACGTACACAAGTACACACATACATGCAAATGTATACCCAGACTCACACTATGACACACACACGTGCACTCGTAAACACACATGCACACAGCTACACGTGCGCGCGCACACGTATTAGCACACACTTCAACGTTCACACACACACACACACACACACACACACACACACGTAGATATATCATGAATATGACATATATATATATAAATGATAACAACTATAACTAAAAATTTAAATAAATTCCATTTTTTATCTAGTTGTACATGAACTTAAATCATCAACAATGTTTGTTTCTGTACGTAATGGTGACACGTAAATACAACGCAAAACGCCTGATTAAGCCGGCTATTTCAAACAGCCTTCCGCACACCATGGGCAGCCCTGCTCAACCAAACAAAGCGGTCTCGTGTGAATGGAAATTTCCGATCTTCCTGTCTCGGTGATTTGAAATTGATGAATACATACCGAATATTTAAGTTGACAATCTTCAGTTCAAAAGATTCGCCAAAATCACCTGTCGCTTCTTAAGTGGAAAATGGATCTTCCGAATTGAGTTTCTAAAGCGCAGACGTTTTGTTAGAATGTCACAGTAGCGGGCGGTCGCTCGAATTAAAGATTGCTTACAATTTGTTGAATAACAGACCGAAAACAGACACTGTAATGGATATTTCTGAGAATTGCTTACACTTTAAATAGATATAATTTAACATAATTGTACTTTATTTTTTTTTCTAAAATTCACGACATCTTCGTCATTTCAAAAATGAGGGCACACCTGACGAGAATTACAAAAATTGGGAATTTCCTCAAGTAAGTGCTTACTCGGCAAATTAAAATGTCCAAAAATTATTCACACGGGTTAATACTGCTGCTGGAATTGCAAAGTTTACACAACTGGCATCCATTTTCGAGTTGAAATCCAAGACAACAGTAATAAGCATACGGGACGTTGTTATTATTTAAAATACTTTCATCGACAGCGGGGAGCCTGGCCCCCTTCTGAGCTTTATACCTAATTTTGCCCCTAATCAGCGGTCTAGTCGGTAAATATTTATAATTACACTTATCTTCGTAGTTAAAAGAATGTCCGTTCAAAAATAAAGAAGGCCTCGTTTTTTTCCTTTTTCGTTCCCGAAGGAGACAGATCTCCAGATTAAATTTTGATATCCATAGATTTGCTGTAACACCCCAAAAGTCTGGCACATTTTCAAAATGGCGGAATATACTGATATTAAATGGTCTCCGCAGAATACTTTAGTATCTTCAGTTTCCTCTAATAAATGGATTGCGTCTACAAGGGGTGTTGAATGGTTCTTCAAAATTTGTGAGTGCTCGCAAAATTTGGCCCTTGCTCGAATTGCTCGCAAAATTTTGGAGGGTGCTCGCTTGCTTAAATTCGCTCATTTTCGTAATTCAGTGCTCGCTTGCTCGTGCTCGAAAAAATAATGCTCTGCTCACCTGCTCGCCAACGCTCACGAATACCGTTGGATACCCCTACTATATAAGGAGAGACGGAGCTTGAATTAGCTGAGAAAGTAATACATCCTTTTCTCCAGCACTTTAAATCATACTGACCGCGTGTCCAAACAGTGAGATTTTCACGAGACATGACAAATGTAAACTGTAAGCTGGGCATGATTAATGACAAACGTTCTCCTCTTCGAGAGCCTCAGAATCAGTGAGTGCCTTGTTATGGAGGTTATGGTAAAATGCGCACCGTCTAAATTCTGTCTAAATTAAAGTCCCCTTTGTTTAATATTCTCGGTATACATCCTCAGTAAAGGATTCCTGCAAAAACCTGGGGAGGTCTACATTTTGAGAATAGTTTCTAGTTAAAATGTAGAGGACTCCTCTTTTCCCAAAACAACACTGGTCGCTTTAAAAAAATGGCGTCTGTCCGGTGATGCAATATGATGAGGATCCAAGTTTATATTTTACGTACATGTTTTTCATTTCTTCCCTTCAAGATGCAAAATAATTACAAAAAGAAAGAATGAAAAAATAAAGTGCATCCTGAAGGGAAGTAGAGAGACTAACGCGTTTAGTCCTATATGACAACTCCCGAAAAATATAATGTAATATCTTAATTTAAATTAGCCAATCTAAACCAACATTGTAGCCCTTTGTTTCTATCCTTTCTTCGCTTCTCAGCCCTTCATGAAGGTTCGTTTTGCCGAGCAGAAATACTGGGCAAAGTAGTAAATAACTTTAAAATCGATCGATAAGCATTTCATCCTTTTCTGGTTTTGTGATTAATAGCCTACAATTGATCCGGCTACAACTGCAGTTGTTTGTCCAATCCGCCCTTCGCCAGTATACAGGGCAAGATCGTGGCTAGCGACAAGGATGAACAATTGTCTATCGGAAGAAAACCAGTAAATAATAATACAATTATTAAAAATATTCTTATTTAGAAATTCTATTTAGAATTTTTTTTTAAAATTCTATTTAGATATTTTTGGCCCATAGTATGCATGCAATCTTCCCAAAAGGTTGAAAGTAACATTTCAGAACCGCAAAATGTCCTATAGTAGTTCCCATTTGGGAGACTGAGTTCAAGTCAACAAATATTCAATGATTCGCGAAACGAAACTACAAGATCAGCGACTTTTAGCTGAGTACAAACAAAATACCTATTTCTTTATACTGAGTAAAACGAAGCAATCTCTCTTGCGTTTTTCCTGACGGGAAATGCGAGATTCAAATATAAGCTGTGAACTGTGTGAGACGTTTCTCTGATATGAAATGCGGACTGCTATACATACGGCTTTACTTCGTTTGCGCATTCACTTGTACAAATACTTTCTTATCCTATTAGTTTATAAGCTAGTCTTCCTTGTATTCGTGTGTATGCCCGTGAATGGTTTTCATCTTAAGAAAAGATGCAGAAATACTGAAAAGTGGGATGTGAAAATAGCACCCAGTTACGCCAAGTCAGTGATATCACACCTGCCCTGACTTCAAGATTACTATTTGGTATACAACTATGATATCTTGAAACCTGCTTTTTCAGAACTAGAATCAGCCTAATCCTTTTGTTTACCATTTAGGTCCTGAATCTAAAAAAGCTAGGGCTTCAACAGAAGGGAGGAAACTCTTTAATATCACGCAGGTCTTAAAATGCTAATCGGTTTGTTGCGGGTAAAATTCCATGTCTAATGACTTCACATTTAAATATCTCAATCGAACATGCTGTTATTTTGGAACATTTATGTACCCACTCAAACGGCTTAGCAGGATCCGGCGAATTTTTATTGTTCAAGCGCACTCCTTCATCAATCACCTGCTGACGTTTTCCGTCTCACATTTGCTTGTCATTAAACGTTTCCAAGGAGTATAACCTAACCAATACAACAAAAATTTTAAAAATTAAAACTCAATTAATGTTACTTTGCAAATCGAATTCTTGAGAGAGCAGCGACCACTCAGTGAAATGGATATGGACAGTAAACATGCTTGACGCCGCCACGCAGACGATTTCAATACAGAGAAAATGATATAAGACGGATTCTCTTGAGCCCAAATTTAAAATAACATTATATTAGGAGATGTTCACTCCCACTGTGACGTATTATATTAGAGGGAAGACACAAGCCTATCTATCTTTTAGGTTATGAATAAGAACGAATCGGTTTTCCTAAAGACTGAAAGCCAAATAAATGACGCCGGAGTTTTGACTTTGTGTGTTATGACTGAACTGGGTAAAAAGTCAGTCAGAAGTGTCTAGTTTTCACTCTCTTTACCCTTAAGCATCGCCTGGAGGATTTCAAGAACCTTTTGACTTTATTGGATTTTTCAACTGTTCCATTTGTTACTGCCGAAAGAAAATAACTTGAATAATGGCAAGACATTAAAATTGCTAAATTTTGGTATCGGTTTTCTCTTTCTTTGTTTTTCTTCGTATATTGATGAAAGCGATTCTAAAATGCAAATTACTAATTCACGGAATCCTGACACAGGTGAAGTTGCTTACTGGTGATAGAATTTCCTGTTTGCCAAAAGATTAAAAAGTATACTTTCATTCAAGACTTTTTCGGCAATATTTAACAGTGATGTTATGACGACAAAATGAGCCCCGAATACTGTCGAATTTTCAACTTGTAGGGAAATACCTTGAACAATGGACACCGCTACGCATACAGATGTGCATCCAAATATAGTTTTTGCTTCTTGCATTGTCATGATTAGGTTTGCAGGGGTGGATCTACAGGGGAATCGATTGAATGGCAAGCCACCCCCTCTTTGGACTAGCAAAAAACAAAACAAAAATAAATAAATAAATAAATAAATAAATAAAACATCGATATGCCATCGTTGGGTAACCAAAATGCGTTAGATTGCACCATTTTACGTCTATAATTTCCGGAGGCCAGGGATGCTCGGTCCCCCTTACCGTTGCTTGGAAGCTCATATCAAGGAGTGTTGAATGGTTCTTCAAAATTTTTAAGTGCTCGCAAAATTTGGTCCTTGTTCGAATTTCTCGCAAAATTTTGGAGGGTGCTGTCTTGCTCGAATTCGCTAATTTTCGTAATTCTGTGCCCGCTTGCTCGTGCTCGCAAAAAATAATACTCGAATTCTCGCCAAGACCATTCGATACCCCTATATCAGACACCCTCGTCACAAACCCTAGATCCGCCCTGTTTCGGCAACCAGCCGGAACGCTTTCCAGATAGGGAAGGGGTTCTAGGAATGGTACTAGATTTGGTATAGGTATAATAACTCAGTTGAATTAACTCCGACTGAACCCGAAGAAAACTCTCTCTATGCTTGTTGTAACTGTGCTTGACTTGACAAGGATGGAAGTTGTTGAAAATGTGCCTACACCCATAACAAACCATTTGAGCTGAGCGTATAAGCTCTGTATCAACATATTTTACATATGAAAAATGTAATTTTAAAGATGTCAATCGAAGAACACTCCTCTATCGACTCTATCCGTCAACATTTCCGAATACATAATTCAGATGAACTTTTATAAACCATATGATGGTTATCTTGCCTCGCTCCACTACATTTTAAAATGCATTAAGTCGACGTGAATCTTAAGTGCGTGCATCTTGGTTTATCAACGGATCTGTGTTTTCTTGGCAAACCAGCGCTGCCACAACTGTACATTTACGAAGACAGTGTTCTTTGCCAATAAACAAGCAACACTAGCAAAAGCGTAAATGCTATTCAATCATACCTTCTTTAATACTTCTGCTATGGAAACTGAATACAAAACACAACTGACGAGGTTGTATGAAGAAATTGTTCGGGTTCGCTACTAGACGCTAGTGGTAATTCTTACTGTACGGTTTTCTTAGGAATTGCCTCAACAAATGTGTAATCTGATATCACATTTACGTGGCTTTGATGCCATAGGGTCATTTTTGTTTTTACTTAATCACCCTGTATCATTTATAAAACAAAATAAAATAAAACAAAATAAATAAAATAGAGTCAGTAGAAAGAAGGGCAAATGGAAATCTTCTGCAAGTGACCAGTTTCAAAAATAGTAATATGAAATCAGACTTACGTTTTATCATTAATAAATGACCACATCGACACAGTTATTCACGACACATCAATAAAGAAAAACATAAAAGGATATGGAGAAGAACAAACCTTTATAAACCAATATCGTGGAGATCTGTCACGACGAAGGCAGAAGAAAGACACTGGATTAAAATCCTCTAAAATATCGTCGTTTTCGCTTGATTCGTCCTCCAAAGTCGACGAGATACGACCCAACTTTCCAAGCTCAATACCATGAGGCCCCTCCGAACAATTATCGGGCTCTTTATCCTGCATTATGTCCCCAGAGTTTCTAATTTATAGCAGTAGTTATCTAAAAAGCTGATAATCTTTGTGCTGAACAATATTTCGGGTTGACATTCGGTCGAGCCGTTCCACAGCGCTCTCGGTTTCGATGGTTGTTTGGAAAACGACAGCTGTATAACGGAAGACACGAATGTACGAATCTTGTCATTTCAAAGCCAACTGAACGCTTGGATAACGAAGAATGATTTCCACAGCATCAAAAATCCAGCTAAAGCCGCAGTAGACTCCAAAAGCAAGGATAAACCATACACTGAGGTTAAAGGGAACGACCACCAACTGTGCTACGACAACAGGTTTGCCCAAGGTTCTGTGTCTCTTCAAAAGTCTTTTTAACCTTTAAATTCGACTAACGCAAACAATAAAATCCTCTACAAACACACGGTGCCATATATCGAATTTAATAAAAAAAATTCTCAGGTAAATCTCTGAATAGTAGTCTTCAGTAAAATGAATTCGACCAATGCTTGAAACAACTGCTTATTTCTTGCTTGTGAACTAGCGAATGAATGAGTTCCGTTTTCCTTACTTCAAGGCTCGATAGCGAAGGATATATTCCATTATTCCCTCGACGAAATCTTGTTACTTAGTCCAAATCTTTTTCAAATATTTATCTGGAAGGAAAAAGACACAGAGAGAAGAACATAAGACGAGGATTATAGTTGCTCATAATATAATATTGAATACCTTACCTACTGTTATTGTTTTCAATACGGGTTTATGGTTTCCACGTCCATTCAGTAAGAGGCGCTAAACGACAGATTGGTTTCTGCGACACGTCCGCCAGCTACAGCCGCGAAATTCTTGAGATCAAGACAAACCGTTAACTGAAATAGAAGCAATTTTGCCTGTAATAATAGGCGCAGCTATCTGCACTTGATTCTAGTTTATTAGTTTTCTAATCGCAGTTTGCAAGACACTAAAATGCAAATATGCATAAACTGCATCACAAATGACCGGTGAAGACGACACGTGGTCACTCCGTTCGATCCCTGAGATCTAACCTTATCATACGAGCAACCGACTCGATCAATCTAAAAGCAGAATTCAATGCAAGGGTTTATCTTTGCCTGGTGTCATTTCTGATATAAATAATGGAAGAAATTTATGAATTTTAAACTCTACACTTGACTATATTTTCTGAAATTCGGGCAATTCTAATAATATGTAGTCCTATTATAAGCATTGTCTCCGCAGAGCACCTGCAAGTCACGTGACAAAACCCGACATGCAATGTTACTGATAGGCCAAACATCTTTGTTTTCTGTCTAGTTTGCGTCGTATTCTGTCGAACCATTTGAGCCTTATTTTGCATTGGAAGATAATAGTCTTTTCAACTCATAACCGTCTTGAATAATAATTTATAACCACAGACAAAATACTGGCTCCAAAAACCTATGAATAATTTTAATATCATATAAATGAAATATTGATAGCTTTGACGCTAACCATTTCTCTCTTTTTGAAGCATTTTGAGTAATTTGCCTTAGGGAAATTACTTAAACAATAGATTCGAGAAGCTTGCCAATTACTGACAAGAAACCCACTCTAAACTGTGAACTAGCTATGTGTTTCTGATTGTATATTTATACTAGTTCGTGCATGTCGAAAATGGATATAGAAATCGCTGAAATTAACCTAGTTGTGTCTAAAAAAACCTAGAAGTATGGGTTGCATAAAATATTATATTATCGAACTGTTAATGCTACTTAATTTTTGCTTTCATTGCAATCAATTTACTTCTTGTAACAATTATTATATTATCGTCGTAAAGTTTCAACCACTTTCAGTCTGCCGAATCGAACATGCTTTCGTAAAGTGAGAGATCAAAATATTTACGTGTTTCTGCTCTCTCTGGGATTGAAATATCGCAGGCCATTCACTAGGAAATCCGAATTAAAAAAAAAACCAGGAAGAAATATTTCTCCATTCGAACAAAATAAAATCCTCAATTGCAAATAAAAAATAAATCAGATCCGAAACAAGATGAAATTTCTATCTGTTGAGAAGAAAGAACGAATATGATGGAAAATATTTTTTTCTCGGCACGTAGCTGGCGGGGACTGGGCTCTACTGGGCATTGTGGGTAAATCATGACTGACTTACCAAGGGAAAAGTTTAAAAACTGATACTCCCTTATGAAATATATTTTTTTATTATATAAACACCAGTGAAATACCAGGTGAGCTTTCGCGCGAAAAACATCATATCTTCATACGTGAAAATAACACCGTTGCCATGGCTACCTCTTCTATTTTTTAGTTCTGACACGTTCTACTTTTGGACTACAAAAAATGTTAAAGTGAAATGCTTTTGTATTTCATTTGTGTTTATATAATAAATAGAACATTACATGGCCGCTTGGAGATACGAATTTATCTTTTCGTTCGCTTCGCTCACTCGTGAGGATATTGTTAACACTCGAAGATAAAAATCGTATCTCCGCACGGCCATGTAATATCCTCTATATATTGGATTTTGGGCAGGTACGGATAGCACAGACGAGCGATTTTAAAATTATGTCGATAAGTTGTATGCAAGAAGAAAAGATGAAGTTGGAGGAGGCTAACTCTACAAACATTTGATTATTAAAGTACAACATGTCTGTTGAAAAAGTCAACTTTATTGTCACGGCAGTTATGGACAAGAAAAATTTGGATTGATACTTCATTCAGCGCGTTACCTCGATTGTACTACTGGCAGTTCTATATTTTCGTGGAAAAACAACTTTTCAGCAGGATATATCTTGACTGCATTTTCATCCAAATAGTAAGAAACAAGGAATTACAATGGAAATTAATATCTGGGCTATTTATCTGACAACATTATTTATATAACAATTGCCTGAACTACGATTATCAGTGAGAACTAGCCCTGGAAGTTGGCCGTTAAAACACTCAGAAATACAGAAAATTAAAATCTACAATGAAAAACCTTGTACTGAATTTTATAACTGTTTTGTTCAAAACCGCGATGAGGAATGTTGCAGTGCTATTCAAATACCGTTTCTGATAAAGGAAATTATTTTGTTTAAAATAGGTTTTTATTATTCAATTATTATTATTAGTTGACGAATATTTTAAACAGCCTGAATCTTATTGATACACTCAGAGACTCTGATAATAGAAAGAAATATTCTTAAAATGGTCAATAAATCCAAACTGTAATAACAGAGACTTCAAAAACATCCATGCAATAATTTTTTCAAATCATTTTGTCTCGGATATTTGCTTTCTTGCATTTTTGCTTTAGATTTTTTTCCTTTTGGACCACCCCTATAATCACTTATCCAATGCAATTGTATCTAAAGGTCCGGACACACGCTGTAATATTGCACGCAATATTGCGTGCAATCTGTTGCGATCAGTGGCCACACGGTGAAATCTTTGCGCGCAATGCGATGTTGCTGAAGTAGAATCCGATCCTATACGTGTGCAATATCGTGTGCAATCCATTGCACCATGTGTCCGGGGTGTCCGGGCCTTACGATACATACGTCATAAACAAATGCGGTTTGTGAGCAGAAATAAACGCAAAACGTTTATCATAATTGTGGCATTATACCTGTTTGTTGACGATCTCTTGTTCAACAGCTAAACTGAGAGAAAAGTCTACATAACAGATTTTCTAGTAAATGATATTTTGATAAAACGGAGTGTAGTGAAATTGATTTAATGCGAAACGCGGGAAAAATTTCGCCTCGATATTGTTGACAGCCGGAACAAACTCTGTTTTTAAATTAAAATTAAAATTGTTATCGTTTATTGGACAAATAAACAAAATCCCTAACCGTTGTGTAGTAAAGGAATTATTAGTTTAGGCTCTCCTAAGAAAACTGACAGAGCAAAGCAGTTGTTTTGAAAATTATTCCTTTTGAATAGTTCAGTCATTATTGTACTTGAGTAGTCGAAAAGAGAACTGTTTAGAATAAATACCGGAACAAGATTTTTTGTTCTTCACCAAATTAAAAAACAAAACGTAGCACATTTCTGTTAACAAACTTCAGTTTCCTCCATTAAAGCACAGAAATAATAACATCCTTTGTAAACACTAAAAAAAATAGATCCCCCAATAACTTACAGCTACCGTACAGTTGTTTTATATAGAGCAGTCGCCTGGAGCTCCAAAACGTTTATGTGGGCAAAATAAGTGGTGTTCTTACCTTCGGCTAAATCCTACAAGCTATTTTGATTATCGCGATTCAATGGCAAATCAAGTCACCAAAGTATACAACAGTTCAGTTCAGTCAACACCTGCTCACCTGAAGTTATTTGCCTTCAAATCGTGTTGAACGTCTGACAGCCAGTACAACAAGGCTAAGATCGGTTATATATAAACTGCTAACACTTACTACTCATATTGTGCAGAGCCTTTTCGTACGGAGCGCGTGTCAAATAACGTCCTAACATATATATATATTTACTTAACAACGAGTGGCGGGACCGATAAATCATTCATTAACACACCTTCTGGGCCACCCGCGATCTGGTTATTGGTTTATAGAACTTGGAAAGCGTTCTTAAATATTCCAGGGACTGATGTTTCAGTCAATTATAACAAGGATTCTATTTTTAAAAACTAATCGATAAATTGTTGTAAACGCAGACATATTTTCTATGTCAGCACTAACTATGCGGGTTTGATTTGGGGGAGCAATTCAAACTTCGAATAAAAAAATTACTTCCATGTTAAACAAATTAAATTGTTTCAATTTCAAAACTCGCGTTTACTTGTGTTATGGTAATTTCAAAGGTGATTGTCGTGACAAAGTTGGGAGGATAGTGGCGCGCTGGAGGAGTGACTGGTCGCTATTCTAAATATGGTCAGCACGGCAGAATACGAGAGAACTACATGAACACATGTTCCGTACGAGCTTGCCCATAGCTTACGATCACAATATTTTCTCTCTCAGCACGAACTATGCGGGTTTGATTTTGGGGAGCAATTCAAACTTCGAATAAAAAAATTACTTCCACGTTAAACAAACGATAATAGCATCACTTACGACGCGATATCGGCAAATGGCAACCACCAAGCTCAAGGTCACGATAACGAGACGAGGCAAGGACTATATCAAAATCAACAACAACAACAACAACAACAACAACAACAACAACAACAACAACAACAACAACGTTCAAGACAACGCGAGCCACCACAAAGTGCCAACGACAACAGGGCAAGATCCGGACAACAACCACGCAGACGACGACGGTAACGACGAAAATAACGACTGCGAGGAAAACAATGACAATGACACCACCATGATCACGGCCACTTCTCTATATACGAGAACTGAACACTATAATTATCAGTAAAAACTACTTATAACCAAAATTCTTAAAAGTTTAATTTTTCTATACAAAATGTACCAACTACAGCAAATTTTAAGTAGGAATACTTGAAATATTGGAAAAGCACTGGCTAATGCGCATGACTGAAAGACAAAGTCCGCTCATTCTCAGGCACTAGCTCATGCACCTTTTATATGCAGCTGATTCAAAACAAGTTCTCTCGTGCATTCGCCTATGCTCCTATGAATTTTGACCCAACAAATAAACAAATCTACTCCGTATACATAATTTCGATAATATACTTGTTGTTGTTGTTGTTGTTGTTGTTGTGTACATTGAAACGCCTTTCTGTCTGGGTATGTACGAATGCATAATGCGCCACAAGACAACCTGTTTTTAATCAGCTTTATATTAACATTCAACCGAAAGCAGTACAAGGATCTGGGGAATAAACAATGAAGTGCGTGCATGGTTTATTCGCAGAGTCTCGTGGTGCACGTGCAACATGTGTCCACTGTTTCAGGCCTGGCCGAAATTTCATATATTGAAAATGGGATATTAGGATCCGACAAATATTTATAGTAGATCAAGTTATTTCATTATCTAAGTCTTGGAATTCTCGCCAAATATTATGATTGGTACATACAGCAATTAGTACTGCATTCTATTTCGGCGATTGTGTGGATAATTAATTTGTAGAACACTCCTCGAAATGTATCGCAAGATAGCTCTTATAGTCAGTGGCGTAGCCAGTCTGTTGGCCGATATTTACGAGTGCCGAAGGCGCGAGTTTCTAGGGGGTCCGGAGGAATGGCCCCCCGGGAAAATTTTGAAATTTGTATGTCTGAGAAGCCCTTTCCTGTGTTCTGGAGACTGGAAGTTGGCTTGAAAATAGACCGTGAATAATGTTTTTTTATTTCATCCTAATTTTACCATCGGTTATTTAAATGCTAAGAAATATATTAGGGGAGTCCGGGGGCATGCTCCCCCGGGAAATTTTTGAAAATTGCGTTTCTGAAATCGCTAGAAATGCACTAAAA
>JANVCJ010131373.1:0-15821 GCA_026413505.1 Epizoanthus ramosus
ACATTTTGAGCCTCAAATTGTCGAAAAAATAAGAACATTGAGCCTGAGTGAAATTTTACTGGTTCTTAAAAAAAAAAAGTGTATGTGATTGGACCATTATTAAATGTGTACATGTGAGGGCAATGAAGTCAAATAGTCGTGTTTAGAGTTACATTAGAAGGTTCTAGATGGCAGCTTAGGTGATGTGTTGGGGATTAGCTCAAACTAGCAGGGTCCGGTTGTTCAAAGGGTGGATAAGCTTTTTTGCTTTGAAGCAAAAAAATGGATCAGGAATTCAAACCTATGACTATGTTGAGTTTTCAATGGCAAACATTCAGAATTCAAAACAATTTCAAGCTTCGGGTATTAAACTACTAGCGTTTTACTTTTATTATTCAGTCTATGGTTTGTTTCTATGTCAGAAACATTTCCAGGCTCGGTCGCCTGCAGGTCTATGGGCTAGGTATATGACTAATAATTTACAGAGACAACTAGTTCATTTCTTTCATTTCAGTTCTTTTATTGATATCAATTATCATAACAAATACATGTGAAATACACGCACCCGCAAGCTACATTATTTTCCAAACCCTCGTTCATGTTCAATAGAGAGCAAATCTCATACTTCAGTAAAACTAAAAGTCCTTCAAAAATACTAGTCTATTGAATATATTATGCACAAAGTATTGCAATATATTCAAGTTATAACAGATACAACCAATTTGTACTTAATTAAAATTCAGTGCAACCACAGAAAAAAGTTGAAGCCCCCGTACGTCCCATATCTTTAAGGCCCCGTCCACACTAATGCGTTTTCGAAACGCTCCGGTTTGATTCTGCCAAAAACGCAACAAAAGATTTGCGTCCACACTAGAGTTTTCGTATCCGTGTTGCCCGTCCACACTACAACGCTGAAAACGATTCGTGACTCAAACTGGGCATGCGCACTCAAATCATCTGTGTCCGAGTGCGATGATTGTGGACTGGGATCGAGATCACCTGATGCGCGCGCGTGCATGCGTGAGCGACTCGTTTTCGAAAGTCTCCGTTTTCGCCGTCCACACCAAAACGAATGCACTGCGTTTTCAAATGTCTCCGGATTCAGAGCGTTTTCAAAAGCCTCCGGTTTGCGTATTCAAAAGGCTGCGTTTTCCATCGTTCTAGTGTGGACAGGAGGCCAAACCGTATCGAAAACGATGCGTTTTCATTTGAAAACGCATTAGTGTGGACGGGGCCTAAGGAGGAGGTTTTGTTTTCTTTATGGAGGAAGGAGGTGTAAAGTGAAATTCTTAGTATATGAATGTCAGTATGTGGATTTCAGTCACTCTTATTAATGAGCTTGGAAATTGTTTGACTGGATGTTTGATAAAAGGGTTTCGCTGGGTTTCGTGTAGTCAGTAATAGAATCGTTTAGAAATGAAAATATTTTTGGATTATAAACTTTGCTTCAGCAGAAATTCACCTAAACTTTGAGTCAGTATATATTTTTTTGATAGACAGACAAAGTGCATTTAGAAATTAGAACTGAGAAACATTCAGCTACACGTTTTGCAAGTCATGCCTGATGAACCTAGACAAGTACAAATAGTCTGTTGTTATTGTGCAGCCAGCGCACATCTGTGTTAAAGCTGTTATGTAGTAGGATTCTGGTAACGATGCGTGAACAACCTGAGTGTACATACTTCACAGTTGCAGACAAGTGTGTAAATGTGGTGAGTAATAGCTGCTGCACAACTATGTTTATTCCAAACTATATTTATGTTTTGAATTAGAAGTTTGTATCAACATGTCGGGTTGGCAGCCCTGAACAGTAGGGCAACTTGGTCACAAATGTATCTGATAAGTATTTGGATTAGAGTAGAATGAAACACATAGAGCATGTTTTGACTGACAGTAATTAATACTAAGAGACTTTAGATGATAAATTTATCAAATACAGATGTCAAGACAGATGTAGTGTGAATTAGATCATTGTTTTTTTACTCTAAATTTTAACACTCTTGCTTTTAAAATACCAGCTACACTGGTCAATTTTTTTAGGAGATTATTAATATATAGTAGTGATCATGAATAATTGAAATAATGTATCTATGTAATACATTTGTCAGACTATTGTAGGTATAGTGTGAAAGAATGCAGTTGAGTTTAGATTAGTTTAGTTATACTGTATCTAGTTGTACCATGTGTACTCATATTTTATAGGAAATGAAGCACACTGCATGTGAAACAAGGCACACAAAATCCTGCAATTTTCTTGCGTAAATTTGCAGGAATTGAACTTGACAAGAAAATGGCAGTTTTATAATTATGTTTTAAAGTGCTGGAAAGTAACAAAAATTAAAGAGACTGGTCTCTTACGTTTAGATGAGAAGCTTTGGGAACTGAAGAGAGATTAATTTTATTTTCATCTGAAAGTACTTGTATATTGGTATGGATTTTGACATCTTCAGTTGCACCCCAGGTGTTGGCACAGGAATTATACAATGGATGCTCTAAACATGACCTAGCAATTTGACGTGCATACTATAACAAAGTGTTGTACAACAGATTGATGGCATTAGTTTGTACAGTTTTGTCCGTTGTTGGATCTAGTTGCATACGTACATCAGTGCATAGGCCAGTGCGAAATGTGTGCAGATTGAATTTGTGGTTTGTGCTAGAATTTCAATTATTTGTTTTGTTCATGTGTTGAGAGACATATTTTTTTTGTAAGTACAGGCACATGTTCATGTATTTTTTCCAAAATGTGTATTTATCTGCAAAGATAGTTTCTTTGCTCAGCTTGGTTGGTAAACATGTACACCAACAAAGACATGTACTTTATTCATCCAGTTAAATGTAGATATCACTGTTAGTTTTATGTGTTAATTACTATTTAGTGCACATGAGTGAAAGTAGGATTGTGTTAGTAGATAGATGGCCCTTGTTGTGTTCTAACCAAGTGTTTGCATTTCGTTTTTGCTTGCTGCTGTGGAATTCCATTTGGATATTATGCACATGACACATTATCTTGGATCATTGAACTTGGATGTGTGCATCTCATTCTTTGGAACTGTCTATATGCTATACAATTAACAGCGACCAATGAGATCTGATGGTGAACGAGACAGAGCCCGTGAAAGGGCTGATCGTGACCGCCTTGCTGCCCGCTCTCGTGAGCCACCGCCACGTGACATGTATGGAGATAGTAAACGGCGCAAGCATTGAACATTGTTCTCTAGCAGAACATTCAGCATGTTGGAAGAGAACTCTTGATGCATAGTAGTGTGTGTATATAATTATATATATATATATCATCTCAAGCAGTAGACATCCATGTGTGACAAAAAAATAGCAGTCGTATTGCTGAATCTTTTAACTGAACTTGTACTTGTGACTTGAGACAATTGCCGACCATAAAGAGCATGAAGGGCATGAAAGTAGTAGTTTGAAAAATGTACTTCTGATATCATTTTTGTGTTATAGATCAGAAACTGTGGATAAGGATTTTGACTGTGATGACTTTTGAATTGTTGTGTATCATTTGTTAATAGAATATAGTCTTGGTAGCGTTGCTATGATAAGGACTGGAAAGAACAAAGAACAGTTGTTTTTTATTAACTGAGACACTGCATGTGAATAATACAAGACTGGATGTTTTTTTTAACAATTAAGTATCAGTCATTGTAATAAGGCCCGAGTATACCAGTATAACTGCAAGTAATTTCAAGGAAGAGTAATTAATTGTATTGTAATGTTTGAGTCGCTGCAAGCAAATTAGATCTTATTTGCCTAATAAAACATATTAGGCCTTTTTCAACCCAAAGTGTAAACAATTTTGAGGTATGCTTCGGCGTGGTTGTAATAGATTTGCATGAGTTTTGAGGTTTTATTCTGATGAGGATATCATAACATCAGTTCTTAATGTATGTTGCTAAGCATAATAAACATTTAATCAAGTTCAGTCTGGAATTTGAGTCGATTAAATTAATAGAGATACAGTCCAGCAATAAATTGACCGTTATATTCAGGTTGGCTGAATATTTCAAATTTTTTTAAGTCTTCTCTAGCAGACTATTGAAAGCTCTTGAGGCTTGATATTCGCTGTCGTCAACTACTGATGATTTTCACTAAATTGGAGTGTAAATCCACTGAATACCTTGAATGAAGATATGGTTTATTTTAGCAGATGAAGAGCAAGTTATGATACCAGACATATTCCATTATCAGATAGTGATAACATGCTCAACACTACTTGGACAATGTTTTGATCACCAACGCATGGAAAAGATGCAGTGCTTGCTGAATCTTTGTGTTACAGGTACTACATGTAGAAGAGAGTGAGTTGTGTGGATTGTCTTCTGTTCAAGATATGTGTATTTAATGTCTGATATCCATACATGAAAGGCACACTGCCCTTGGAACAGTTATGGATCCATACATGCATGTAGATCATTCACAGTTTCATATTTATAGATACTCATGCAAGACATTCAAATAATTATATATAGGTAATGATAAGGATATATTTGCTTAGAAGTAGAACATGATGTTGAAGATATTATAAGTACCCCAAATGTTTCTCCCATATACAACATATGACTCCTTGACCCCTTCTGTCAAAAGTATGGCCGACTCAACAGATACTAGAAACACTAAATATACAGACATATATGGCACTTAAGGAAGCTCTGATTTATTTACTGCTACAGATGTATTTACCCTCAAACAGATACAAATAATCAGTATAAATTAATTAGCAGTTAATGACTTCTCTTCAACTACCATGACCCTTTGCATTTTGTTTATGATTACATTAAATCTGAATGGCAGCAACAACCATGTTCAGTAAATGTGAGATCAATTTAGATGAATACAACACAAACAGACTGATGAAAATGGATTTGCAGCAACCGTGACAACTCAGAAATACACACAGTCTCAATTTTCATGGACCACGATAATATCAGAAAAATGAATACAAATCCATTATGGGTAGTGATTATAATAGCACATATTCTCCACCCCCATCTTTCATTTTCCTGCAACTTGTGTTTCAGATGCAACTGAGTAAAGTTCAAACTGACATGTACTCCATTTGGTGGGCGATCTCAGAAGACCATCATAGTGCTTGTGGGCTTGGCAGCACACTGCAATCTAAATTGCATGTGATCTTAAGTTGCATGATCACACAACTTGGTTGTTTGAACAAATTTTGATTTGATCAGAAACTCCCTCTTGAAGGACTTTGTATTGTAATGCATTTATGCTGCTGATGCATGCAATATTGAAAAACAAATTGCATTTGTTATCCTTTGTTATATGGTGCAATAGAGCCTGGAATGACTACTAATTTCCATATATGGGCAATTATGACATCAACCAGTCCAACCTTGTCGTAACGCACTTATTAAGAACAGTTGCAGTGTTCTGATTTTCCATAGCAACTGGCTTTTCCTGTTACTGCAGTGCCGTCAGCCTTTTTACTATGTCTTCACCAGTTATAAATTATGGGGGGAAATTGATTTCTAATCCCTAGTTTAGATTTTTTAGTTTCATGTCTCATACTTAACAGTGGCATGATCTAGCTAGCTAAAGAAATGTGTCTTCATTCAACAAATTAAAAAGATATTTTATTAAATTTGTGGAGAGGTAGGCTTAATGGTATTGTTTTTGTTCAATACCTGTTTTCTAGCAGCCTTGATCAAAACATTATTACATGTACTTACTTGTATGCAGGCATTCCTGATAATAAAAGGATTTAGTCAGACGTTTGCATGCACTGAACATAATTTGTGTCCTGTTGGCAGATTACTACGATATCAATACCACTAACCATATATTGAAAGTTAACCTTTCAGGTACTTCTTACGACTGCAGAACTGTAGAGTTGTCTTGACAAACTATGTGAAGACAAGAGGCTAGTTTTCCAGTACATAAGTAAGATTCTGTAAACAACAAATAGTGCAATACAAACATTCAATAAATTTAAATAATAAATTCATTTTTTTTCGTCAATCATTTTAGCGAAATGTTTGCCCATTTTTTGTCAAAATTGAGTGAAAGTTTATAATTTTATATTTATGTAGTGAAGAATTTATGTAAGTGTGTGGGAGACTGTACATACAGTTGAAAATTTGTATTAGATTAGTAAATATTTTTTCCATTGGAGTCTAGAAATTAAAATCTGACTTGAAATCAATGAAGTAGCAGGTGCAGAACAGGACTTGAAGACAGTTGTAAACTATACTTGGGTGGGACTTCAATAAAGTGTGACAAATTCCTTGTCATCAGACATGATGGGATGTGATTTCAGTCTAGCTTGTATCTCCAGTGTGAATGCACCCTAAAAACAAAGTCAGTCAAATTCCCAGAGGTCAGACTTTGGCTTAAGTCCAACTTGTGAAATTCTTAAATTTGAAAACATTATTTTGACATATCATAGTGTCATGGTTATACAAATGTTTTTTTATATATAACAAAAACAGTGTTTGAATGTAATCTAGAACCAACTTTGGAATGCATAGCATGACTATGATTGGAAAAAAAACTCCCTGACCGACTATATATCTTCAGAATGATTTAGACAGCCAATTGATGTGTGTGGTCTACCAGAAACGAACTCCTTTTCAAGGCGCCTAAATGCAGTAATTTACTGAGTTCACAAAAACGTATTCATTTTCAGCGCAGTTGCTATGTTAGTACCAAGGATTAAATCTAGTTAAATCTGAGAGATTTTGGTGTCATGGTTTACGGAAGATCTGTAGTTTTGAAAGTCAACAGAATGGTTGGTTACCTAAATCGTAGCTGTGCAGGAATCGTGGGTTGCAAGGCCCTGAATCTGTTGTATGTCTCATTAGTAC
This sequence comes from Epizoanthus ramosus, assembly GCA_026413505.1. Classification (NCBI taxonomy): domain Eukaryota; kingdom Metazoa; phylum Cnidaria; class Anthozoa; order Zoantharia; family Epizoanthidae; genus Epizoanthus; species Epizoanthus ramosus. The sequence continues at coordinate 6,822 of JANVCJ010131373.1, forward strand.
AGTTGCACAGGTCTGTGCTATTGTGTTCGGGTTTTGGCGCCACCAATGGTAATTAAGGAATTCTTCTAATTGGATGTGTCAACAGAAGAGCAACATGCTTTATTTGTAAGAACAATAAACTTACCTACAAAGCGAGACTGCAGAAGTTTGCTTTATTACCAACTAATTACTGGCTAAAGTATCTACTGTAGATTGGGTTTTCTTCAGTCAAATGTAGTCCCAGTCTAATTAACATAAATCTTGCACTGTCGCATCTCTCAATATACAATCAGGGGCGCTCTTGCCGGAGTGTTTCTGGCAACTACATGTACCTTTAGTCCAGAGCCTCTTGTTTCAGGGACTCTTATTTTAATAGAATAGGTTACATGTGGAACTTTGTACCTAACACCATAAAACTGCTGATACTGTCTTTAGTTTTAAGAACCAGCTGAAAGATTACTTTTCTGGTCTTCATAGAGTTCTTGATGCAGACAATATAAGATCATACAAACTTGTCTGCTCCAAATGCTGCTGAATTAATATCCTCAAGGCGTATTCTTGTTAAAAAGTTTACTCATTTACATTTTGTGGGTTGGATTTGGGTTTAACATTTCTTATTTTGGGGTTGGGTTGGGTAGATAGGCCTAGTAATGGACACCATGTCCTCTTGTTGTCTGCCCGTCATTGGAAAATTTGTAAATAAGTAAAATTATAGAACTCTGAGAAGATATTCTAGGAAAGAACTTGAGTTTTGTATAGTAATTTTGTATAGTAATTACCTGAAGATGACCTTTATGGTTGAAAACGTTTGTTTTTATGAAATTACAAAATTTTACCATTTTATATGATGTTTTTTACCTGGTGAAATATGTCAAAAAAAATAATTGAAATTAATACTTGACTAGTACTTCTCATTTTATCAAGCTTAATGTTGGCACAAACTACACAAATAACAAAGAAATTATCCAATTATATCAAGCAATAACTAGTATGTTCTATATAAAAAGGCCTTCAATCTCATTGTGCATCCTTCCAATAGTTTTAATTGTTACGAAAATAATCATAAACTTAACAATTCATTCTATGAGCATGTGTGCGTGGTTGGCATAGTCAGTAAAACCTCTGACTCTCAACAACATGGCCCCTGAGTTCAATTCGTGGCCTTGATGTGAGTTGTAATAGTGCAACCTTACATCGTCTGTGGACAGTTGGTGAAAATAGATCATGACATACTTCAATCTCAGTGATGAGTATCAAGTTTGTTTATAATATAAAAGTTAATAACTTTACCAAGCTAGCAGAAATGCAAAAATTGCATTTTGTTTCCAATTTTTATACCACATACATAATTATAGAACCCAAACTGCCATATACCTGTAGAATGTAAAGTTTTTTACTGTAGTTTGTTGAACAGAACATTATGGTACATTGAAAGGCTTGCAATCCCCAACAGTTGGTGAAGATGTTTCCTCTATGGAAGGTAAAGTAAGTTTGTAAAAAGCTTTGTTTATAAATAGAATTTTCAAAGTAGATCAATTTAGTTTAAATAACAGTACTGCCAGTAAAAATATGTGATTGTGCCTCGAGGTATATGTTCCATACTGTCAAACTAATAACTATAGAGACTGTTATCAGTGCTACACTATTAAGCTTATTTAAGGAATTTTACCAGTACTTGATGTGACACACCTAAATTGATTTATACAGAGTTTGTACTGGTCATGGAAAACCTGGAAAATCATGGAATTTACAATTTCGTTTTCCAGGCCTGGAAAGTCATGGAATTTTGATTTCAGTCTTGGAAAAGTGGAGCTGAATGTTTAATCCACATGTTGTACATTCATGACTAATATAATAAATACCAGATTGTAACAATTATTTCATTTTAGAAACAATAATTATCAGTATATTCTGAAAGTATTACTAATTTCTTTCTTGAACTAGGTTACTGTGCCAGCAAAAGCTCAAGCTGAGAATAGTTTTTGATAGTGTCAAGAACAAATGGTCAAAAATTAGGTCATGGAAAATTCTTACCGTAAAAGTCATGGAAAGTCATGAATGGAATGTCAGAAGGTCGAAAGTGTATATATGAACCCTGCTTTAGATTGTGTTTGCTTTTTGACATCATTTGTCACTTTTAGAACTTTGTCAGAATTTCTCAATTTGCTGATGTAGTCATGATAATGCAGTGTTCTAGACAACAACAACAAAAAATTTCCCTTATTTTGAAAATCATTACCAGTTTAAATTGTCTTATCGATATTATTTTTTACTACGAATTAGTGTCAACATATGAAAAAGGACATTTAAACGTTTCTCTTGTGGGGAGAGTTGCTTTGCACATCTATATAAATGCCAAATCCCATATGTGTTTCCAACTAAGCGATGATATGATGACAGTCCCAAACTGTCAATAATTGTGACAATATTTAGAACACTAATAAATAATATACTTGTTTACTTCTGCATCATTTAAATGATAACTTTATGAAAGATTCTGCACTCCAAAAATATTTCTCAATTTAGCCACCTTAAAGGTGTTGAAAAAATTTAACTGACAAGCTGCAGATATGTGGGTTAGCCATTCACATTAATTAGTGTTGCAAAAGCTGTGATTGTAGTTTGGACACCAACTTGGAGCCACAGTTGGAGTAAACTGGACTAGAAATGTGATTGTGAATTTGAAGTGTGACACCCTAGCAACATATCTGCACCACCAAGCTAGTAAGTTTACAGAAATGTATGGTTGGGGTAATTTGTCTTCAGAATGATCACTGAAGTATGTGTATAATTAGCTTGATCATACCTGTTATCAGCCAAAAATGTTGCTTGATCATACCTGTTGTCAGTATTGTTTAAACTGTCTTGAGAATCCTTGAACAGGCTTCAACTTTATTAAAAACAATTCCTGAAGCAAGTTCAATTCCAATGGCCTAGAAAAGATCTTGAAAGTTGATAAATAATGTAATGTTACAAGAAATATATTTTGTATATCTAACTTCTGAAATTATATAAAAAATATTTGGAACAAAGAAATCAATTATGAAGTGTACTAGAAATACATATTAATAGAAGCTATAAGGACATGTTAGTCGAGGACTGACTGTGTAGGTTCCTTGATCAATGTTTTTTATCAGCATACTTGTTTGCATTTTATTTTGTAGTTGGTCAGTTTTCTGCATAAACTTGTGTAGTTCCAAAGTACACACTACAAAATGTCATATCAAGGATTGCAGTAAGAAAGTATAATACATAATTATATCAAAGAATGATTTATCTTGACTGTGTCTTGTGGGTCGTGAAATGCTGAAATTCCATTATTTAAAAATTCCTGGAGATCCTATAAAATCCAAATTGGTCATGACAAAGCAATTATTTGTGCCAGCAATAGATCCATGATGCGTCATTTTTCAGGGCATTTCCCGGTTGGATTTTTGTAAACAAAAATATGGACATGGAATGTCATAAAAAAAGCCTTGGAATGTTAAAGAACAGAGTTGTACGAATGTTACACAGAAATTTCAACATTCAAGTATTTGTGTCCATGTGAGAATGCAAACAAGAGTTCTTGTAGGTATATAATAATTATAAATATTTATTGTTAAAAAATTGGAATGTGCCATCAATGGCACAGTGTTTTTAATAGTAATTGATAAGAAAGCTGTTAACTCTCAAACATTTACAAATCATTCGCCTTAGTTTACAGTGAATGTGTGCTATATCAGCTTTTAGTTGATCAAACTCATGACCAAGTTCTTTAAATTGTTAGAGGTAATCCAGTTTGACTTCTTTCTTTATTGCACAGTAGACGTTGGCATAGTAATTATGATAGATTTTTTTCTTGTATCTATTGAAACATACTTTGTTAAATTTATTAGTTGCAGCCTGTTTCTTGAAAGTCATGAGAAATGGCATGGTATTGCAAATGCAGAAATTGTAACTATTATGATGGAAATTATTACAGTGCTTAGTACTTAGTAATTTATTTACACAAGTTGATATTTTATTTCATTTCATTTCTTAATATGAAGGAAAAATATTTTCTTTGCTACAAAGATTGCAGCTTGGTGCACAAGCAAAACGTCAAAGAGTTATCCTTGACTTGTGATAATTTATGTTTCTTACTTTTGTTTTGTTTTATTTACCACAATAACAGGACCCAGAGTTTATGGAAGAGTTTTACAGGTAGGTGCTAGAGTTATAGATCTAGACTTTATCAATTAATGGAACATACTGTAAGAAAACAATAATATAAACTATACAATCATATAGTTTGCAGCGCTTTTTTCAGATGACAGGGAAATATATACTGCATCTTTTAATATAATATGTTTCATTCTTGGGTCTTTATCACATGTTTGTGCTGCGTCTATATAATTATCTCGGGTGGTGTAATCTGCCAAAGGACGATTGGTGGTTAGGGTGCAGAATGTATTGTATTGTGCTGTATTGTATTGTATTTTGATGTGCTGTATAGAATTGTATTGTATTGTATTGTATTGTGCTGTGTAGTATAGAATTGTATTGTATTGTATTGTATTGTGCTGTGCTGTATAGAATTGTATTGTATTGGATGATATTCTATTGCACAACATACTAGTGTTTGTTAGTGTACATCTACCTACCGTTTCAACATGAAAACTGGGTGCTGAAAGGCAGATTTTTATAGCAGTTGCTCTTACTGAGAAATCTTTGACCAAAGTGAAGCAATACTTTGCTTAAGTACTTTAGGTAAGCTTTTGATAATTATTACTTTATCTCTGTATCTGTTTAGGTTTTATTTTGCATTCCAAAGTGATCTCCTTGCTGCACTCCCATAAACAACGTATTTATGTGATAGACACACTGGAGAAGAGCAACTTGAAATGCAGGAAGGAAAAAGTGAGTAGAGACTTTGTTACAGTGCGACTACAGAAACCGGGGTCACTTTGATTTAGCCGACTGAAACAAACAAATTGTAAAACTGTCCAATGAGAATGAGCGGTTGCCATGGTTTGTCTGGAATCAAAACCGCAAACTCCAATTTTATTGTTTAAAAGTCGTATTGTGGTTGGCTACTCTTTCACAAGTGACCCCAGTTTCTGTAGTCGCACTGTAAAGCTATCATCTCTGTAGGGTGAGGAAAGGTCACTGTATTTTGTCAACAGTATGCAGACAACCTTTTAAGTGATACTCTCATTGATATAGTTCTTATTAGAAGTAGAGATATATGAAGGACTTTTGTTTGGTCTGAAGTGATGATGAAAGTTGACACATGAGTGTGTAGTTGTGTTAGAGCCAGAAATGGTTGAACCCACTGATGCAGCTACACGCATCCACGAACACAACCTCAGCATTGCTGGGTCTGAGCTTTGGACCAGAAGTAAGACACGTTCTGTAGTTAACAGGGACCATGGAGACAGATGAGTGCAGAGGCATGTTGCAATTCAAGAATGAAATGTAGTTACTGCTCAGGCCAGAGTAGATTTATGAATTTCAGCATGACTAATAGTTGTAAATTTCCAGTCATTTTGAAAGGCCAATAATTCAAAGTACAGTCTTTCGTATCCTGTTAAAGGCCGGCATTTGCACAGTCGTTATCTCCACATTCCCTGGATGAGCACTGAATTTGTTGCAACATGAAATATTAAGATAACCAAACCGTGATGCTGTCCCTATGCAGGGTTTTCCCTGAAGCATCCTAAAATGGCACAGTCCCCCCTCTTCTTGTCAACACCCTCTTGAGGAAGTTTAAAATGTCATTTGTTAAATTATTAATATGTTCATTTCACTACTGTTCTGAAAATTTATGAATGAATGAATGAATGAACAAACGAACAAATGGATGAATGTGTTTATTAAGTTCTCCAATGGCATCTTCATAGTTATTTTACATGTTAAGAGATGTACTAAAATCTACACTTAAAATTACATTATGTTGATGTTGAAAATTACAAGCTCTACAAAATATTGCGAATTCACTGCCTCTCTGGGAAAACAGTACTATGCGAGAGAATTTGCCTGTCTATAAGGCAGTCAAGATTCTGAAGTTACTCCACCTAATACAGTATCTATCTTTTGTTTTTAAGGCCACCCAGTAACACGGAGGATGATCATCGCTTGTTGAGATATCTTGTGAGCCATGAAAGTGGCCGAGTATAGCCAAGGATTGTGTTTGGTTGTGCAATGGATTTGTCGCAAATTGAGCAGATGATGCTGAAAAGACAAACTGGGTGAGAGCATCAACTGAACCTATTGAAGATAAACAGGAATGGGTCAAAAAGTTGGAAACTAAACCAAGAAGTCAGGCTTTTTCATGGGTCCATGCGAGTGTCTCTCCTATGATTCCAGCCTCACTCTTCATGCGATTGCCCTTCAGTTCCCCCCTCCTTCCATTCAGTTTCCCTCTCCTTCCCTCAGATTCTCCCTCCTTGTTGCTCCTCTTTTCCTTTAAATTACTTGCTCTTCCCCAATGAATACCAATCCAATTTGTGGTAAAATTTAATCGTATCCTGGTCAGAAGTGATGATGAAAGTTGACGCATGAGTGTGTAGTTGTGTTAGAGCCAGTAATGGTTGAACCCACTGATGCAGCTACACACACCCATGAACACAACCTCAGCATTGCTGGGTCTGAGCTTCAACCCATAAGATAATCTACCCCCTTGTTTGCTAGTGGTAACACTTTGACCAATGTTATCCGTTGTGTACACATTCAATGTGGATGACTTGTAGTCACAATTTGCAGTTTTACGAAAAAAATGCAACATACCATCAGCAGCCCTTTCCCTCGCCCAATCCCTGCTGTTAATTATGAAGAGTTGCATCCAATTGGACCAGTGTATTTTACTCAGCACCCATTTCTGAGACACGTAGTTCCAATTCCCAAGACCCAGCACATCAAATTAAGACTTGGTGCAAAGTTTTTTGTGGTTTTCTCACCTCTCAACCGGAAATTGGTTATTCTTGACAAGTAGCATGAGAAGAAGGACTGCTGGTATTCTGAACTTCATTTTTATTCAGAATTGTTTATTTTGTTTCAGGTTTGCAGCTCTTCGAGATATGCGAGAGTTGCAAGAAACTGATATTGGATTACCCTGAATCACTTGTGATGAAAGAAGGGAGCGGTCGCCATAGGTTGGTTTTCAGTCCATCGTTTCTGTCACTATAGCCCGTGTTTTCCACAGTTCAGGAATCTCATAGAAATCAGATATTGCTTTCCAGGCCAAGCATACTAGTTAATGCAAGCCTGCAGGGGATTTATTCCTAAGCAGGAGTGCTATAATTGCACTCGTGCATCGACCATGGAGTCGACATGAACACGGCAAGTCTTGGGAACTCACACAGTTGTAAGGAATCGGTCATTATTTTCGCCGGGGTTGGGGTTGAAGAGAAAATATCTGTGCCCCTCAAGAATATTTTACTCAACCTCTTTTGCGGGTTTTCTCAGTACAAATGCTTATATAAAGCCAACCCAAAGCAGCTGACAATTTTTATAACCCAACCAATTTCTCTTCAGCCCCACCCCAGTCATAAATAATGACTGATCCCTAAACGGCCATTTTCTGATCACCTCAGGGTTGCACTGTCATATCTCTTATACCATGAACAATAGCGAATGTAAGGTTTGCCATTATTTATTACGCTGCAATGATGATCCTTCTCGTTCTTATTATGACTGCATGGCAGACAGTTCTTACGTTTCTACTGCCACTGCAAATGATATCACTCTCTGGTAACTGACTACAGCCATGACACAACAATTCTCGAATTCCCTTTTGGGACTAGTTGTTAATTAGATAGAGCTGTTTTTTTGGGAGGGTTGGTGAAAAATGTTGGAGGGACATCAGTTTTTAGCAAGAATCCTCCCCCCTCCCCCTTCTAATTAATGGCTGGTCCCATATTTGTTTTCATATATTCGCTATACACATTTTTTACGCCCCGTATGTTGTCTATAGACCAGTATCGTATTCACAATTGCCGCTGATTACAATGACTACAGACTCATCTGTACAGTGTTAGCCTCGACTAGGTGTTAAATATTCAGAAATACCAGTGAGGAGGAGTAGAAGTCGCACCTCCAACAATACACAGAATTGTAAATTAATATTTCACGCCAAATCGAGGTTACCACTGTAAAAATGAGTCTGTTGTCATTGAAATCAGCGGCAATTGCGAATACGAAACTGGTCTATTAACGGGGTTCCAATGTACTCATTACAATCACATTGTGGAGTTGAATCTGTTTTATTGTAAATATTCAGGTATATCTTGCCGGGTAGCAAGTTGAATTTTATACAGCGTTCTAATGATTTGTTGTATTAATTCTGTTGTGTTGCTTGCTACCAGGCTGTACAGCTCCTCGTGATCGTCCGTAACTGTGTAGCGACTACAAACTTGATCATCTAAGAAGATAGGAAGGTTAGAAAGATCCTTAGAAACCCTAAGTCGCGAGGTTGACTGAAACTCTGCAGATATCGCAGGACAAGAAGGCTGGGAAGTGCGGCCTTGAGACTCTACCATCGACTAACAAGACAGCTGACACACAGAAATTTGAAGAATAACCAGATTTACAAACATTTTAGTCCTTGTAATCTTTGTATTTACAATATTTTTTTAGCTGTACCCATGTTTTTGATACCTGTCAATACTACTATTGAAAGTGTAATTCTACTTTTCATTGTCAAACGTTGTTAATAATAAAGTTTTGTGTATAGATTATTGTCTCACTGTTCGTACGGAGGGGAGGATAATAATAACAATGCGGAAAATGAATAATATAGCTGTAGTGTCGTGACACTATCCCCCAAGGGATTATGGACTAGTTGTCATTCCATTTATTGAGATACCCTCTAGGGGATTAAGAGAACACGAGACAGGAGTTTTCAGCATGGACTCAACATGTAAATGTTTTTAATAGCCGAGACTTATGTAGGACATGAAGGATGCAACAATAAAGTAAAAAGTAAAAAGTAAAGTGTTACATTTATATTGCGCCTTTTCCATATGGATATGCTCAAAGGCGCATTACAATTATCAGTTT
>JANVCJ010131484.1:0-15820 GCA_026413505.1 Epizoanthus ramosus
CGTAACCTAGGGCATACATGATTTCTATATATTTCCATACAATCGGGAGTAGTCTGTTAACAATCAGTTTCAAACCGTGTTTTTGACGGCAACAAGATTTTTTTTACTAGGAGTAGGGGTAGGTAGAACTACTGACCTGAGCAGAGCTTGCCCGGACTGGCCCGGATCCTTGATTGTTCAAGGAACAATATCTGTTGACGTCACATGCGGAGTGCACAGAATTTCTATAGCCTAATTTCAAAGGCTTTTGTTTTTCCATGCGGAGTGCACAGATTCTTTTGTTTTTCCATGCGGAGTGCACAAATTCTTTGTTTTTGATTTAATATTATCTGACGTCATTGAACGGAGTGCTTCGATTCTTTTGTTTTACTCGAGCGGAGTGCTTCAATTCTTTTGTTTTACTCGAGCGGAGTGCTTCGATTCTTTTGGTACACAAAAATTCTATCATTCTTTTGTCATAGAGTGGTTACTTAAACCAAGCGAAATTGACTGTTTTTCACTATCTTACTCGAAAGAGACAAACGCGTTGACATAATTTATCAAGTTAGCTATCGTTGTTATTTCTGTTCGTCATGGATTTCGACATTCCAGCTGAAATGTTTGAGGCATTATCTCAAACAGAGGTGCTTGGCATTTTGGTAAGTTGATGGATCATTTGATTTATGTAAGAAGCGCTATTTTGATTTTGAGTGAAATAGTTTGACGAACGCTTCACTTACGATTTCTTTGTGTTTTTACAGGAATGTCTGGCAATCCCAGACGAAATACTGGAGCCGGTTTCCGATTCAGAGTGGGCTGATTTACCGGTAAGTTAAAAAATAATAATAAAATAAATAATTTCATATTTGGTTTGCTTTGAATCGCACTTTGTTATTATTGGACTTCAATCGATGGTAAGGTTACTATATTCTTGTCCTTTTCATGTCATTAGAGCGCTGAATGTTGCTGTGCATGTTACAGTCATTTTTCTTTCCATAATTTTGGTGTATTTTGATTTCATTTGTGTTCGAGATCTCTGTAATCGTTGATCTGACATCGACTGATCTCATATATATCCCGTTATGATTATGCTATTTTGAATCACTTTGCTCTGTTTGTTATCAACTCTTCTGTGGGATCTTATACATTTTTCCTTTTATGTTATAGACCATCAATCCTGATGCGAGTCCAATTGTAAATCAAACTGGCGGCGGTACCTCCCGAAAACACAAAGCTATGGTGAGTATCTTTGTTGTTGTTTGGGCTGAGTACTTTACAATACTCCGCTTATTTTTGTTGACTTTGACTGAGTCTGAGTCTTTCATTATTTCACCCTGTTTAGTTATGCTTCACGTAACTAAAATATTTTCTTTGTTATTTATTTGTAGGGTGAACCCGGTCCATCATCCAAGAAGGGTCGCTATGACTGCGACACGTGCTGTAAAAGCTTCAGTCGCTCCCACGACTTAAAACGCCATCAGCTCTCACATACTCAAGAGAAATCCCACAAATGCCGTGGATGTGGCAAGAAGTTTCGCTTGAAGAAACATTTATCTCGACACGAGAAAGTACATGAGCGCTTGGCAGCAGAAAGACAGTATGAATGCGGCGAATGTGGAGAGAAGTTCAGGAACAAAGCGCCATTTCTTGCCCATGTCAAGTCAGCGCATAAGTCAACGAGTCAAGGAAAGAAAAAGAGAAAACGAACAAGTGATGATGGAGCCGGTAAGTAGTTTTAAAAGTTTGTTTGATTGAGTTACATTTATGTTATTGATGTTCGAAAAACCCTATGTTAGTGTTAATCATCTCTCAGAACTGAACGATTGATTATGAATTTATTGATTTTCTTGTTTCAATCTTTTGCTAAATACACTTGCGTAATTCTGTTTAAAAACAGATTTTTATTGTCTTATATTGTATTGCGTATCGGGTATTACTTACCTAACTTAAGTGTTTATTAGCTTTTTTGTGTGTGTGTGTGTGTGTGTGTGTGAATAGCGAAAACATATTTTCTCCCGAAAAAAGTTTGAAGGAATTTTTTCTGACTATATCCTGAAAACATATACGTTTACTATTAAAAGAAGTTTTGTTCTAAATAACAAATCGTTTGTATTGAAGTATAAATCCGTTGTATTAAAAATATGTGCTACCGTGCTTATAGTTGAAAGGTTAGCTGTACACTTGATTTGATAACTCTTGGTTTTATAACTGCAAAGTTTACAAAAAAACAAAAAAAACAAAAACAAAAAAACAAAAAAACAAAAAAAACAAAAAAAAATGAAACTGAGAAAATTACAATTTGAGTGAGTACTGGGAGTCTTGAAATATACTTGATTTGTAAAATTTTATGATACATGATTGAAATTTCAAACACGCAAAAAGTCATAGCTTTTATTTGTTCATTCACTCTAAAGCGAATGTTTATGTCTCATAATATGCTAATGATTCTTCAGTAAGAGAATGTTTGTTTACGTATGGTAATTTGCTCTTGTTTCACTGTATTTATTATATTTGTACTATATTTGCTTATATTTGTATAATATTATAAGATTTCCATTGTATAATTGATGGGAAATGTACAAGTATGTGTGTATATTGTTTTGTAATAACAGCTCCAAGCAATTCCAAACGTCCCCGCACTAATCCTCAACCTCAGCCTCAGCCTCAACCTCACCCACAAATCCAACCACAACCGCAACCTGCCACCAACTCCAGCTGGCATCCTGATCCACCCTTCGTACCTCTCCCACTTCTCCAGTCACTCGATCCCCAGACCCGTGAGCTGTACCTACACCACTGGAATCAGATCAGAACTCGCCACAGCCGCCAAAACCGTGTTCAAGATTGGTACAACTTTCGTCTAGCCTCCATCAACCCCGCTGAACTCCGCCAACATGTCTCTCACATCTTCGCTGAGCAGACGAATGTGTACAAGATGAACATGGCCTACGGATTCATTCTCCGGAATGACGAAAACGGTGAGCTTCAGTACCATTATCCATCCCCAAACAATCACCAAGTGTTTGAGGTCCCATTCCAGATTGCCAGTGCCACTGACCTCCAACCGATCCTTGAAGCCATTCAAAACCTTGACGTGTTGGAATGGGCCCGTCAACAGCGTCCGAACTCAAAGTGGGTGGTGCATATCGTGACTAACGTGTGCGTTTATATCAGCAAGATTCGTGGACATCCTATCGGACGAGGTAAAGTTCTCCCTCACTTCATTATGGAAAACCGTGGAATTGTTCCCTTAGACTGTGACTACAACACTGGCGAGCCCTTTGATGATGACCTGTGTTTTTTCCGCGCCTTGGCCCTCCATAACGGCTGCCACAAGACCAATCTTAAGAGAGACACGCGACACTATTTTGAGAGGTACCTGGAAGCGACTGATAAATCAGCCATTGAGTTCAAGGGGATAAAACTAGAAGAATTACCAGGCTTAGAGAAATTATTTGAGGTGAACATTGCTGTTTACAGCCTAGAAGAAACAAAGTCAGATGGAGAAGAAGAGAATGAAGAAGAACCCAAGTCTGAAATCACCGCCAAGTTAGTTCAGCATTCTCACCGCAAGTACCCTACTACACTATATTTGAACCTACACAAGAAACATTTCTCATACATCAGCAATTTCAAGATATACGCCAAGTCCTACTGTTGTTCTCGATGCGGTAAGTTCTGGAAGAATGTATATAAACTTCATCGCCATGAGCTGACCTGTGAGGCCAAGACCAGACTCAAGTTCCCTGGAGGCGCCTACGTCATTCCGCCCACCATCTTCGAACAGCTTGAAGATGAAGGGATCACCGTTCCTGAAGAACTCAGGTATTTCAAGTACCTTGCGATATTTGATTTTGAGTGCATGTTTGACGCCAACCAAGAAAGCCAGCCGAGAAATTGACCTGGGAAGCCAAGCATATTCCCCTCAGCGTGAGTTATCAAGACCCCAAGTGTTTCGTGACGAATGGCGATTCTCACCAGTTACTGAAGAGTATGATTGATTACCTTCTTAAAGTAAGTGAAGCCGGTTATGAAAGCCTGATGGAAGAGTTTGAAGTTGTGTTTGATGAGATTGACCAGAAAATAGCAGAGCAGAATGGCGGTGATGGGGTTGAAGATGACGAAGATGAAGAACTGAATCGTATGGCAGAAATGTTGGTTGAATTACAAGAAGAAAGAAGAGAAGAAGTTGCTGGGGAAGTAAATTTGATGGACACAGATGATGAAGATGACGAAGAAGAGATTGAACCAGAAAATGAAGAAGACAGAGCGTTCCTGAATGACGAAAGTGATGAAGAGGAACAAGGTGTAAGTTTCTACAGGGCGTTTGACGTAGAAAGGGGGGATGTGGAAAGAGAAGATAAGACTGAAGACGAAGAGACGGGAGAAACAGAAGAAAATAAGAAAGAACATCCACTGGTAAAGTTAAAAGCCAAACTAGATTATCACTTGAAAGAACTTCCAGTCCTCGGATTTAACAACGGCAAATATGACCTTAATGCAGTGAAAGAGTTCTTGTTTCCCTACCTTGTCAAGAACGAGCCCGTCCAGTTCGTCATAAAGCGAAACAACAACAACATGTGCATCAAAACAGAAAACCTGAAGTTCTTGGACATTACAAACTACCTTGCACCTGGCTTCAGTTACGCTCAGTTCCTTAAAGCCTATGAAATCCGACAAGAAAAAGGTTTCTTCCCTTATGTGCGCGAGAATGTGCGCGAGAATGAATAGACTCTTGTCATGTTATATCTACCCTCCAATGCAAACTAAAGGAGTCGTTTGTTGTTTGTGTCTTGGTCACTCGCTTCTTGATATATTGTGCGATCGCGAACTCCTCAATAGTGACACGATTTGCCACAAATCTAAAACCTGGGTGAACTGATCAACTACTCGATCAGGACACCTATGTTCTGGTGCCCAAGGTCTCGAAATGTAATTCATACACCCTGGACATATGAAGAGCGTAATGTCGTCATCAATCATCTCGGACTCGATTGTGACAGTAAGACAAAATAATATCTCTTCACGAGTGAAAACGTTTGCCAGAAATACCTCCATGATTAGTGAAGAGGTTGGTTGTGGTTGTGTAAATTTAATAGTTGTCCCAATCTCTAATGAGCATATCTAAGCATTATTGCATGCATTCATTAGTAGTTCTTTTGTTCCATTCTACAAACTGTTTTTTTTTTCGCTACCTGAGGTTCGATTTTCAATTTTCTTTTTAAGCTATAAGTATAAGTAATAAATTCAGCTCACAACGATCATACATACATATAGACATACTATATAGATATGCAATTCAATATAAGAAAATAAAAATCTGTTTTTAAACAGAATTACGTAAGTGTATTTAGCAAAAGATTGAAACAAGAAAATCAATAAATTCATAATCAATCGTTCAGTTCTGAGAGCACTATGAAATGCAGAACGCAAAACAATTAACATTAACATAGAGTTTTTGAACATCAACAACATAAATTTAACTCAATCAAACAAACTTTTAAAACTACTTACCGACTTGGTCTTGAATTGTTCGTTTTCTCTTTTTCTTTTCTTGACTCGTTGGCTTATGCGCTGACTTGACATGAAGTCCAATAATAACCAAGTGCGATTCAAAGCAAAACATAGAAAAAGCAATCCAAATATAAAATTATATTTTTGAACTTACCGGCAGATCTGACCATTCTGAATCGGAAACCGGCTCCAGAACCTGTTCACTCCGCATAGAAAAAAAAGCTATTGAAGTAAAACAAAGCAGCCCGTACACTCCGCTCGCCCATGAATAAAGAAGAATAGGGCAAGTTTCAGCTTGACCTACTTTCGCTTGGTAAAACTTGAATAACGAAACAAGAGAACTCTACACATTGGGGATTAACAGAAACGGTTCTAAGTTCGTTTTTTTATACGAACTGAACTCGATAAAAGATATATAGTATAACGTTTTGATTGGTAGATTATCCGTTTGCAATGCACCGATGCCCTGAAAACGTTATTGGATGGTTTTCAATAGGAGTGCAGGACTGGAAGAAACGCTTGACAAGACTGCAAAGAGTCAATGACAAACGGAGAGTTTAGACTACAAGATACAAGAACATACAAACTTCTGTCATTTAATGTTGTCACGTGAATACCACAATAGTACTGTATTCCCACCTGTTTCGTCAAGCGCACTGCGCACCATCTGCGCACCATTTCATGTTAATGACCCGTGCGCACCATTTTATGGTTATGACCTGTGCGCACCATTTTATGGTAATGACCCGTGCATACCATCTGCGTACCTGCATACCATCTGCGTACCATCTGCATACCTGCGTACCTGCGCACCATCTGCGTACCCTTTTTCCGGCTAATTCGGTCCCTTATATACTACTGTTCCCATCCAAAGTTTGGTAGGTTTGCTCAAGTTCGTTTAAGATTGTCTTGTTCAGTTGGACCTTTGGAAGAGTTTTAAGTGATTTATATGATGGAGTTGTAATATGGGTTGGCTGTCTGCTGCTGTTTCCCAAGGTACATATAGGAAGGAGTCTTCTGAGAACAGGAGGACGATCAGGGACAAGCTCTTCACACAGCTTCCCAGGGCGGCCATCATTCCTGTGAAGTAGCGACCAGCAAGGTGGACCATTGGTTGTAGGTTGGTGCTGTCGGTGGCACCAATGTGGTTACGTTGAATGAGAGTTTCATATTGGGGTTTAGGGGGAAGCCCAGCCAGGAGATTTTAGTACTTGTTTGTAACAACTTCTTTGGACCTAAAATTGATTCAGAGTTTTTATGACATTTTTCTAATGCTTCAACTGTCGTGAGTTGGCGGGAATTTTTGCAGGAAATTAAGACAAAATTTTTCGTAGTGACTGGCCCAGTTTGTCACCTAGTCCTAGTTTGTCGCCCATTGGTCAGAAACATACGTTCATGCATTGACATGCCCTTACAGTTTGTAATTCCCCAGATTTTACATTCCTTTAAAGATGAACGGTATGCCCTAGTACAGATCATGGTGCTAGCAAGGCCTGTAGTGTAGATAAAATACCGGTGAAGATATAAATCGCATTCTAGAAGGTTTGAAAAAGCTGGCGAGGATAAAAGTTGATTTATAGTTTTTTGTGTGTTGTTCATGGAAGCTAAAACTTAGTTGAAAAAGGCTTTCTGCTCTGGTGCGCAAGACGTATTCATTTCCATTTTAGGTCCTAGTTAAATTGGTTACATTATTGTCACTAAATTCGTTATTTTTGTATCCGCGAAAAACAGAAATGGTCTAGCACTATAGCTAATCATGAGGGACGCTGGATAAAATTCAACTTTTCTCCCAGTGGTATCGATGTCGATGGCATGGGAGGGATAGGGAATTAAAGCCAAAACTACCAAATAAATTATTCCCAAGGGGATGGACCAGAGCGCTTGGTTAGCCAGCATGACCTGGAGGGGATAGAAACCTGAATCTAAACATCACCCTATGAACTTCTGCGAAAAAAATTTTGATTTGCATAAAACGTGAATTTTTAATATTTCTTTTAAATTGATTCATATTCATCGTCAACTAAATATATACTTCTTGTAAAAACCCGCATTTATCTCTAATGAATTGGACAGCTTTATTTGGGTAAGAAATGCGCAGATTACATAGTGTAAACTACTCCGGGAAGTAAAAAAATTGTTGCGAAAATATCAAGGGGTTGTACCGAAAACAAAAAGTGGTTTCATATTTAGTCCAAATTTTAACCATGCTGCTTAACGTATTTCCGTCTACAGTTACCCGTGTTTAATAGCCAAAGTTGACACAAGTTCTCAACCAGGATCACACTGGATAGCCATATATATTGACAAAGAGAAACAAGGAACATTTTTTGACTCCTATGGAAATAAGCCAGATTTTTATTCCGAAATATTTAAAACATTTTTGGACCAGAATACGCAAAGTTATAAGTGTAATAAGACCTGCCTGCAGAGTTTATATTCGAGAGTGTGTGGACAGTATTGCTTATATTTTTTGTTATTTTTGAGTTGCGGTTTTAGCTTAGAAACAATTGTAAATAGGTTTAGTTCAAATAAAGCAAGAAACGATCAAACTGTAAGCCGATTTATTGTTGATCATTTTAGAATTAGCATTCTGAAGAATCTCACTGTAACACAAACCACTCGCTCCATGCATGAGAAATTAACAAACCATTATATGTAAACATATACAATATACTCACGTACACATCCAAGAGTTGAATAAGGAAAAAAAACATGTTCACTTGAAGCATTTATGGTCATTTTCTTTTACAAATTTGGTGGCTCCTAAAGGAGCCATTTGTTTCGTTGGTGTGGCGGGAGTTAGTGCCCGAGTTCGGCATGCAGCCGCGCATTCTCCACTCTCAAGGCTTCCACTTCCTTCTTTAGCGCTTCACATTTACCTGTGATTGCGCTTTTTCTTTCCTTTGCCTTCCTCCTCTCTCGCATTAAATTTTTGTCATGCTTGACCTTTCCTACCTCCACATTGGCTAAAAAGTCAAAGTCGACTTTGACCTTTTCAAGCAATGGTAGGGGTACTTGATCGGCTTGCTTCGGCTAACATCTTGTCCACAATGTCTTGTACGCTCATACCAAACATCTCGCATGGTCCCTCAGTAGCCATTTCGTTCTCTTGATTAAAAGTCGGTAAGTCTTCAGCACCATATAGTAATGTGTACTAAATTACTTGAGAACATTTTTCGTGGTTTTTGTGTATAATCAAGCACAAATCTTGAAAAAACCTTGAAGTATTATATATCGATCGCTTTATCGTGAGCTGAAGTAACTTATTTTTTAAAAACGAAGAAACGAGTTATTACCAACTAGAAACTTACCCAAAACCTAAGCTCAACAAACACAGTTCTAAAACTGGACAAAAGAACTACTAATAACCGCGCTGGTTTTGGGACAACTTTTGAATTTACACATCTTATCAAGAAGGAAGGATGAAAAATACCAAAGACGGCACAATTTGACATATCATTTTCTTCGTCATACCCTAAAGATTATTATTATTATTATATGCTTGGTCTTCTTTTCTTTTTTTCTGATGCTGCGATATGATCAATACTTTCAGATCCAAAAAATAGTTTTGCAACAAGTGGGGTTGTTTTTGGTTTCACATAACCTCTGGTTCTTGCCAATGAGTCTACTTTGGTGCTTCAAGTTATTATATATTATATATATTTTTATTTTTTCCTTACACACAGCCCCACACACCACGACCACCGCTGCCACCACTGCCACCAGCACCACCCGCACCCTTTTTCATCCTTCTGTATTCATTGTGCATCCCTTCTGTATCCCTTCTGTATCCCATATGGTTAAAAGGTATTGTAATACGCACTTAAATATTTTGTATAGAATCTGCGTAATATATATTCAATAAAGTTAAGTTAAGTATATGTATCCCGTTGTATCACGGGATATATTATATATGTATCACGTTGGCAGTATTGGTACTCTTCCACTGAGATGTTACAACCTTCAAGCGATGAGTAGAAGGCTTCATGGGGAGGAAGAGAAGAAGAATCTAGCTTGTCTTACGAATCCATCCACTTGTAGGGGAAGAACCCTTTTGTCTGAGGACACTCGTAAGCTTTGAGGAACTTATCGTAGTTAAATCCGCAGGCCAGAAAGTTGATAATATCCAGGAAACAAAGATGTTCAGTCTTGAGGCACATGAGATTGTTGTTTCGCTTAATGGTGAACTTTACTTCTTCTTCCTTTACCGAGACTGGAAACAAAACATATTTCACTGCATTTGAATCGTATTTCCAAGAATTGAAACCAAAGATTGGCAGTTCTTTAAAATATTCTTCCAGTTGATCCTTCAACTTTTTTAGCTGTGTAGGTTCTTGGTCAGGTCTCTCCGTATTGAATGCCTACTGGGCATCTTCTTCCAACTCTTCATCATCAAAAGCCCGATCTTCTTCAGTTTCTGACTCGAGATCTTCTTCCTTTTCATCATCTGTATTCATCAGATCTTCTCCTTCATCATCGCTATCTTCCACTTCAGAGTATGTTCAGTACGGCAACGAGGGCACATAGGTTTGTTCATCCTCCCACTGAACCACCGGTCCAAGCAGTTTTGATGAATGTTCACATTCAGGGCTGGGTGGGCTACTGTACCATTGCATGCCGAACACGGTAATCTTTCCAAAGGACCTCGATCTTCTGAGTCCTCGTCTTGGGCATTGTATGCAGGTTCTTGACAGATCAGGCACACGACAGCATCTCCTTGCTGTTGCTGTGATTGGGGTTGTTGCGGCATTTCAGCATCCCCTTCTTCTTCGTCATCTTCTCTATCTAGAGCTAGGTCTTGGGCTCGTTCTTCTTCTCTTCGTTGTTTTGCAGTGAGTCGCCTGGCATAGCGATCACGCCGTGCAAGTATCGCAAGTTGTTGTTCAGCTTTGCGACTGGAAGTATTTGCTTTGTAAGCGTCCATGTTTAATGTTCAATGTTCAATGGGCAATGAAATACATCACCGCATCTTTCTGCATCCCTTTAGTAGCTCGTTTTGAAGCAATTTTGCGTTTTTGTAATTTAATCATTTCTGCACGGTATCGCTGAATTAAGTGGCGCGCTTTTAAACATCTATTCAGCAAAGAATTCTCATGTATGGGAGTGCGGATGAACTGAAATTGAAAACAAAAGATCTATTCACCAACCATACAACCACATCTGCCTACTACTGTTTTTAATATTACTAATTCCAAATAGTCTCTAGCCATGCCTTTCACTTCATGGTAAAGCCGTTCTAATTCAATTCGCATTTCTAACTCGACTCGTTCAATATTACCGTTAAACCTTTTTAAAAATGTCTTATTCTCTAGCACCCATTTCCGCGTTTCCTAAAAAGAAAAGAATTAAACCAAATAAATGTTTTGTCTGTTTTGGAGGATGCGATAAAAAGATTCAAGTAGCCCAGTAAAAGAAGATTTTTTTGCAGTCAGGTGATTAATGTTTACAGTTAACATTATCATCATCATCATCCTGCATTTTTTTACGTTTTAATGAGCTACATGAATTAATGTCTTGAACTATATCTAAACAATCGGAACACAAACAAACGGGTCTTTTAGCTCTCCCGCAATGGAGACATGATTGTTCTTCGAGATGGCACCTTTTCCTAAGCTCCTTTACTACTATACTCCATTGCATATGTTCATGCAGAATTAGATCCTGCCTTTCCTCAATATCCTTAATCCATTGCCAAGGGTTTAGAAACGGCTTCTGAAATTAAAAAAAGGCTTTTTGAAGAACATCCCTAACTTCAGTGTCCTGTTTTTCTTCGACGTTTCTGCATTATTATGAAAATAGAAAAGGTTATTAAGAAAATTGGGATGGCGGTTTAATTTCAAATGGATCGTATGCTTCGAACTGACAATTTTCACACATGACCAGTTTAATTTATATGTGTCTAGCTAGGTTTATGATGACAATCCCGATTACATGTAAAGTATTGACAATTGCTACACTGACTAAATATATCCCTTAAACACGGCCCCGTTTTTGTGCTATGATCTATATCCATAAGTTTTGAAACATATGCACAGTTGATGCATAGTGTGGAACTATTTAAATAGATATCATGGAATGAAACTTGCTCATTAATAGGGAGCATTTAATCTACCGCGACCCTGTTTTGCGAGCATAGGCGCGATTTTACGGGGTCTTGCGAATGCACCCTTAGAATAATCATCCCTCTCCCGCTTCTCTCTTTTCATCTTATTGATGCGTTCTTGCGACTGCTTCTGAATGGCTCTATTGGAGTCGCACAGCTGATAATTATTAAAAAATTGACCAGGTCGGTTTTTCAAAGGCTGACGACCCAAGGCTTTCAACCTGTTGAGTCTAGGATTAGCGAAAAGATCATCTGTCAGCTTTTGACTGCTGAACACTTTCACCTTAAAACCAGTTCCTAGACGGACCAGCGTTAACAAAATAGTTTCGCCAGTCTTGGTTTGTTTAGGCTGCGTATCTACAATTTTATACCACTGGCCGTTAGCCAAATCGCCCCACTGAACGAGAGGACATTCAATAACTCTCTTTTCTAAATATGCTGCGGTCTCACCCTAAAATTGAAATGAGATGAAGAGAATTAAATTTTTGAAATTATATTCGTATTTAAAACAGTTCTATTTCCCAAATAATTTTAATCGATATTATCTCTGCTGCCTAAACGCAGCGTCTAATTTTTCTTGTTAAAACATCAGCATTTAAAAAACGTTTTGCAATCTGTGATGTAGTTTTGATTTTGCCTAACAATAAGACATTGCAGCCTGTTGGGGTGAACACCTAGACTGTTATAAAAGTAGTAATTGACATAGGTTATACAAAGAATAAAGAAGTCAAGGTCGAGCTGCTCCACAGAATCCGGAGAGAGTAAGATCTAAAATTCTGAATTTTACTATAGCGGATAGAGTGATAACATTTACACAATGTTTTAGAGTTAAAACTTTGAACATTCGACAGTAATCAGGGACTGTTTAGTTAATCGCACGTTTTTGTTATGCCGATCATATATCCTTTCAATAGTTGCATGTAATTCTTCAACACAATAACAATATGGCATGTAACCACACTTGAAACATACCTCATCCTCATCCTCATTTTCATCCTCATCTCCATCGCTTTCAGCCCCTGCCGGCAGACTGCCTTCCGTCACAATGTCCTCTCCTTGTTCCAATTCCTGTTGTTCATCAGTGTAGAGCTGACTTTCAGCGACAGCATTATCGCAAGCATTGTCCCATGCCGTGTTCACATCGTTTGCAGGCATGCCTTCAACGTCGTTCTGCAAAACCAAAGACAAACCATAAAAATATGTTTGTTTTTCTATAATTCACGAACGAAAATGAACATACCTTAAAGGTGCTGCTTGAACTGGCCATGGTTCTCTTCTCCCTGATTTGCTAAACTGTTACGGGTCTGTTTGCTTGCTTGCTTGAACTTCTAGTGTGAAAATAAGCTGCAAAAAGTCCTGCTTTTATGCTGAAATGAACGCTACTGAGATTGAATATTTTTCTTCCAAAAACATTTGACACATCCCTTGTGATAAAAACATGACATATTCTGCTAGTTGGAGTTCTAATCAATTATTTATTTCACATTAATTAAATATAAATTTGCATAATTAATTAATTTATGCATTGAACTTTTCATTCCATTCATTTTGTTAAAAAGTGCTGTCTTTAGTAGAAAAAAATAACCAGAAAGAAAAAAACAACAACAGCAAGGTAATACTTGCATATTTTATTGAAGTATAGATAAGTTTGAAAGGTTTTCACTTAATAAAAAATATTCAAATGTTGTAATGCTGGGGATACAGAGTTCAACACCCACCAGTAATGTTTCAATTCAAAAATTCAATCAGTTATGTCCATTTAAACATATGTACAGCAAAGACAGTATTATTCATAATTCTTAAAACTAACAAATACATTTTAAAACATGTTGCTTTTTACATAAGACTATCCTTATTTGATAATTTTGTTTCAGCCACTGTCGGGATATTTAAGATCATTGAAAAAAATAACTCACATCAATAAAACTTGATAACAATATCAATGTTTTCCTGTTAATTACAGATTCTTTCTCTCTAACATGAGGCAAAATTGGAAACATAGATCTTTAATAAACTATTGTATCTAGGAAGAGAAGAGCTCTTCAGTCTTCCTCCTCATCACTCATGTTAATATTTTCCTCAAGTTGCACACTGTCCCCTGGCTTGAGTGCAAGGTAAAACCCATGATGCACAGGAGGGATGTAGGCTAACAGAGCCATCAGATCGTTGTACTTTGCCTTCGTAATTTGCCTCGCTTCCTCATACAATGGGGACGGTTGGACTTGACCCAGCTCAGCTGGACGGCCTCGTCCATTCTTCTTGAAACTAACCGTCTTCCATGGCTCCAACTCGCTAAGCGAGTGCTTGTACTTCATCTCCCATGGGTGCTCTTTCATAAATCTCATCCACTGGACTTTCATCCAGCCAACCTTATCTCCCACTGTGTTGGTCTTCCTGTTGACCAGTTGAAGACGAATATGACTGAAGGACTTGAGTTGGTGCCACTCCATTTCCTTAACAATGAATGGCTTGTGCCTACGAGTAGATTTCACCAGCTCACGCCACTGTTCAGGGACAAGCACCTGTCCCACATTACGTTTCTTCTGCTCTGTGCTGCCATACTCTCGGTCATTGGGCAAAAAGGAGTGGCTGCTGTACATAAATTTGTGATCTACACACTCGACATGCTGTCTGGCTTTCTCCATGAAATCCATCCACTGGCAAACGTCTTTCTCCAATCCTCTTCTCCGTGTTATTCAATTCATGTCTGATTTTAATTCCCCTTCGGTTCCCCTCCCACTCCAACCACTCACTTGCTATCTTTCTTGAATGCTCAGCTTTGAATTCAGTTTCTTTTCTTCACCTGGTATAACTTCCAGTCGGCATTTCCTGCATGATGGCCCACAAGTACAAGGCACTTTAGCTTCTTGTCCTTTCTCACTCATCTCCACTTCTCTGATCTTCGTCTTCCCTGCTTTATGGTACCGATGGAAGATGATACTTGGTCCACCAGTATTATTTTCTTTAAACAAATGGTACAGATCTTTGTTCTTTTCATTGAAGAGAGAGAAATAGGTCTTGTCATCCAAGAAAGAGAAGAGATACTTCATGGTCAGACCAGGAACTGAAACGCCATCCTTGAAGATGTCAATGTTTCGGTCTTTCCAGAACTTCCTCATCTTCTCCACTGCTTTTACAAAGGGTTGCACATCTAAATTGTTGTGCCAGATGAGAAAGTCTCTCAATGTCATTCGTTGACAGTAGGCATACTCTTCATCTGTAATGTTAGAGTTTGAGAGAGTAGAATAGAAGGCTGTGTGTGGAGGTAGGCTGGTTTCTTGAAGCTTGTCGAGACTTGTCATATACTCATAGGGGAAGAAGCCTTTCTGTTGAGGGATTTCGTATGCCTTGAGAAACTGAGCATAACTGAAGCCAGGAGCCAAGTAGTTGGTGATATCCAGGAATTTTAAGTTTTCTGTTTTAATACACATGTTGTTGTTGTTGCGCTTGATGCTAAACTGGACCGGTTCATGCTTCACCAGGTATGGGAACAGGAACTCTTTGACTACATTTAAGTCATATTTACCATTATTGAAACCAAGGACTGGCAGTTCTTTCAGGTAGAAGTCAAGTTTGGCTTTCAGTTTAACCAGGGGGTGTTCTCTCTTCAGTAGCCACCGCCAGTTTGATCGACAATTTCACTGCCATCAGGATTAAGGGCCTGCAAACGACAAAACAAGCAGTTGATTAATAAACGGCCGTGCAAAAATTATATGAACAATCTCAAAGATAGAAAGTATACTTCATGTTTATTTAATACAAAACTCACCGGTAGATTACTCCATTTGGAATCTGAAATAGGATCGAATATCTCACCTGGGATGGAAACACATTCCTGTATGAAGAAAATAAAATCATCAACTTCAAACTCAAAGACCATGAAAGCGAAAGCAAAACAGCAGTTCAAACTTACCAAGATTCCTGTAATTTCGCTTTGCGAAAGAGGTTCAAGGAGTTCTGCAAGGCATCCGTTATCGAGACCAAAGTTCTCCATTGCTAGATTATCTCAAAACGATCAACTGTCTCAAGAAAGCCCGATGGCAAAGTGATGCTAAACCCATGCAAAAGAAACATTTCACAAAGGCCAACCTCGAGAATAAGTTCTTCATAACGTTCGTCATCTTCCCCGAGTCTGAGTTTCAGTTCCTCTTCAATCGTTTCCTTCAAATGTTCGTAATATTCCCTCAATGTTACGGAACATAACATATCACAGAATAAATCATC
>JANVCJ010131595.1:0-15807 GCA_026413505.1 Epizoanthus ramosus
GTGCAAGCAACCTACAGGCCCTGCACAATAGAAAACATTGGTCTAACCAAAAACCAGATGGAAAACAGAGAGAGAGATAGATGCAAACGATGCAATTGTTGTTCACCAGAAAGAAGAGCCAATAAAAGTTGCTCCTTGAATTGATCTTTTGTATTTAAAATGATTATAACAATAACAAACACTTGGTCGATGGTTTTTGTAGAAAACAACTGGATTCTAGATTACGTCTGGTTCTCGATATGTTTTAACGAGCGTCCTGAAGAGGTACAATGGCATTTGCCTTATTTACACTGGGAAAATAGGATTTGTTTTGAGGATTTCAAAGTCGAGTTGTGCAAAATGTAGTAAGTAACTTATAATATAGTATCAGGAGCCAGGCATGGGATTAAGGTTAGGCTTGATTTTAATGCTGCTTAGCCCTTTAACATAGCATATTAATACATCATAATAAAAAATAACGAAGCATCGATCTGTACAGGGACGATGGACTGGCAGTATTTAGGAATAAGGGCGCAAGGTCTCATGACAAGGCGACAAGGAGTTTTAAAAGATCTTTGGTGAACTAGGTCTAAAAAGCACAGCTGAATCCAATCTGAAAATCCTCAACTGCCTAATGTCACATTAAATCTCTCCACCGAAAAGTGTTATCCATACAGTGGAACATCATTTGGGTAAACTAGAGAACGACTGTTACAAATTACAGCAATGACTGAGATATAAATAAGAAAACATTACATCGGCACGAACCGTGCAAGATAACTATTAGTAACAAAGGTGGACCGTTTCGATCGACCTAAGCCAAGGAATCCAGCTACATCCAGTATAGTTTAATTAAAGGCAAGACATATAAGCAAAACAATATTTTGCAGAGTTTAAGGCGCAAACATGTAAATACTAAAATAGTTCAATAGGTGAACAATGTCACGCAATCAAAATTCTGGTCAAAATGACATCGTCCTCTGATGGCGCGCTGTGAAACCATATCACATTACGGTACTTTTCCCCCAAAACATAGGCTTCTAAGATTACTAATTGCTGAACTCGAAAATCACCAATGTATCTACTTTCAAGACATATATAATATTTGCTTGAATTGGTTACGCATTCAGAACATCACGTGTGCGAGCGACATACCGTTCAAGCTGAGACGATTTCAAGTTGAGACCTTGTCCCCAAAAACGTCCATGCAAACTTTGAAGGTTTTCGATGGATTATGCATGACAGCTGTTTAATTTTGATAGAACAGCTAGAATTCTGTCCATTGGAGTCGTGATTCAGGCTTTGTTACGACATCCCACAAAAATGAGTTAAACTTGTTGGAATGTTGCCAAGATGTCAATTCCAAAGGGGATGCACGTCTCAGGTGACAATAGATAGTAATAACTTACAATAACATTGCTAATAATAACATGTACTTACGACTTACCATTACCGTTCAAGCTGAGACGATTTCAAGTAAAGACCCTGTCCCCCAAAACGTTCATGCAAACTTTTCGATGGATTATGCATGACAGCCGTTAAGTTTAGATAGAACAGCTAGAATCCTGTCCACTGGAGTCGTGATTCAGGCTTTGTTACGACGTCCCGTGAAAACGAGTTAAATTTGTTGGAATGTTGCCAACATGTCATTTCCCAAGGGGATGCACGTCTCAGGTGAAAATAGATAGTAATAGTAATTATTATTATTATTATTAAGAGCTACTAACAGAAAATAAAAGCTTTATCCTTGATAGTAATTCTAATGTAATTCTATCCTGTGACTCTTTAGGTTTGCAAAAGGCCATGAAACCGACAAGGAGTACTCATTTCCTCACATCTATTGGGATATTTTGCCAAAAGCTAGTGCCAGCCAAGTTCATCCACACTTTCACATGGCACTTGCATCAAGACGATATTATGGTGAGGTTCAATCGATGGCCTACAACACATGCCAGTAGTGATCCGTTACTGGTCTTATCTAACCACTGTTAAATAATGTAATTCTAGATGGCAGGTCTCTAGGAGGTGAGAGTATAGTCATGTGTATACAGTCATGTACATGTGCATGTATACATGACCCTTTGCAGCTGTACTCATCAAGGTACCACCCATAGCATTAGAAAGGCACAGCACTGTGGCTTTTTTGTGTGTTTTCCCAGCTGTTCAGGGTTTGTCGTAGGGGTCTGCTTACAATTAGGCCCACCAAGGGGGTGTGGGCGTGCAGGAGTGTGGGGTGGTCTGGACTGTCACCTTGTCACTACTTTCATAGCACCTCTCTCACCACCTTCACATGCAGTTACTGTCAGTAGCACTTTTCACTGTCACTTTATTTTGCGAAATTGCAATTATTGTTGTCTCTGAAACAGACATGTCAGACTTAACCCCGATATCAGATGATAATAAACCAACAACCACACGCATTTCCTAACTATTATTACTTTTATTTGTACAGAAATGTTTTGAAAATATGAACTGAAATGAAATCTGATTGGCTGATCCATTGAATTTGTAGTACTTGTTCCCATATTTCAAAATATACCCAGACACAATGCAACAAAATTTCTTAGAAAGTCTATAATATTATACTACAATTAAGTGTACTTTTTTATTGTAAAGCGCATCGAGAATTTTTGGGACAGGCGCTATATAAAAAATATATTATTATTATTATTATTATTATTATTATTATTATTTCATTATATCGCTATTTCTCTACTACCAAGTCGAAAGATTACTACTTACCTGGTCGAACATGCTTAGGCAAAAACGCAAGATTAAGTTTATTCAGTTTTAGATGCCAGCAGTCTCGAAGATTTCCAAGTTCTGGGGGAAGTGTTCTCAAATCGGGATTACTGGGAAAAAACAAGAAAATTAACAGAGAAAAGTTGCCTGGATATAACGTAATATATGTACTCCCTGAACTGTGCCTACACCTACATCCATAAAATACAATTCATATAATGTACAAAAAGAATTTTGTATGTATATTTACATGTACATGTAGGTTATTAGTAACAATGCTACTAGCTTATCTTTCATTACTCCTAGTCTTGTCTAAGAGATGCAATCCAACAACGCAAATGACACTCACTTGCTGAGGTCAAGCTCAGTCAAGCTGGTTAGCCTGCAAACACTCAAAGGAACTACTTGCAGTTGATTATCATTCAACTTAAGCTGCTCCAGTGTTGCTGCAAACACAGATACCGGGAATTCTGCATCTGTTTTGAGTTCTGCTTCTTCTTGGCTGGGGCTCTTCAGGAATGGAAAGCGTCGCAATGAACTGCTGCTGGTTTCTGTT
Source organism: Epizoanthus ramosus (assembly GCA_026413505.1). Lineage (NCBI taxonomy): Eukaryota > Metazoa > Cnidaria > Anthozoa > Zoantharia > Epizoanthidae > Epizoanthus > Epizoanthus ramosus. Next base: position 3,278 of record JANVCJ010131595.1, read on the forward strand.
TGAATCTTTGCAGCAATCTACGAGGCAAATGGAAAAGTGTTAAACTACAGTTGACTCCCCCTAACTCAAACCTTTGATAAGTCAAAGTTTCCACTAATTCGCAGCAAAATCCATTTCCTGGAAGTTTGCTTCACTTATTTGATGTTAGTTTCCCCTTAATAACACGAAGTTCCAGTTACATGTACCTCAAAGTAAATGGCTAAGTAGTACCACATATATTCATGGACTTATCATTTACATACATAACATGTATTAAATAGTGTGAACAACAATACAATTCTTCTCAGAAAGCGTCTTTTCTGTAATGATGCTATATTTGATAATCCAAAACTCCTTGATAACTCGATCTTTTTTTTCCATTTCATTGAAGGTTCGAGTTATCAGGAATCATCTCTAAATTTAATATAAAAAAAATGTTTGAACATAATAACTAATATCAAGCGAATATTGTACATGTCTTGGCTAAAAGCAAACTCTATCTGAGCAAGCTAAAATTATTTATCAGTGTTAGTAGTGGACCAAAAAACCTTAACGATTTCCTGTCAGTATAATAGCCCATTTCCGAATTACGCTCCAGTTCCTGTGAACAAAGGTTTCAAATCGAGACCAGGTGCAAAAGTCTCATATATTACTGTAGTTTTAGCACCTAGCCTCGATGTGAAACCTTTGTTCACAGGAACTGGAGTGTAATTCAGAAATGGGCTATTGGGCTTTACTTTTCTAGTAAAGACCAATGCTCTTTGCTATTGACCGCTATAATTATACTAGTAATGTGAGGACTGGTACTGAATTTGTTTGATGACGTAAAACAAGTAACTGGAAGACGCCATCAGTTGATCATATTATAAACTTTTAAAACGCATTGGAAATCAAAGATACTGCAACCAGAAATCACGTGCACAATAAACCAAGTATTCTTGACAAGGCTGAGGGATGCTTGAAAAGGAATGTGGTCTGAGTCAAGGTTACTTGTTTCATGTCACGCTGATCCAAATCATCACCAGTCCCTGTGTCACTGTTGCTTCCCTGCCAGTAGGAAAGGGTGTGGTAGGAGCCACAAAATAGTCAAATTTCAATGCTCAATTAAGAGACGAATATGAGACAAAATCAAATTTTTGTTTCTGTCGGGTTAAATTATCTGGCATTAGAGTTAGAGAATCCACAAAAACATGTTACAGGTCTATATACACTTTAAAAGTTGCTGCAATCTACTTTGTGCAAATTGTTGTGTGCAACCAAAATGTCATTGCGAGACAAGATGCTGAGAAAATTGCACAGTGTAACAGCACCTTTAGGAAAGACTGCAGTCAAACATTTTATTGTCCTATTCGATCAGACATGGGCTTTGCTACACTTCACCTAACCTTTTCTGGAAATGTTCATAATAAATTTCCATTTTATTTGCCTCAGAACCTAATACAGCCTAAACATATTAAGTTGACCTTGCTGTTGCTGTTGAATTCATCTTAATGGTATCCACACATTTCTTTATAAACTTTATAGTAGAGAGAATTTCACCATTCATCACCAATCTTTATAAACTGATTGCTTTTATGGTAGTTGCTATTTTTCTTGTTGATGTATAAAGTAGATATTAAAGAGAAGTTAATGCTGATAAAAGGACTCAGAGGTTAAAGATCTGAATGTTTATTTGAATGTACAGTACCCCCTGGGCTGAACAAGAATCCATTAAAATCACAATAACCTTATCACAAGAGCAATCTCAGTGTGCCACACATAAATGTTTACAGCTAATATTTATATTTAGAAAATGCTAGAACTCTGGTAGTCTAAAAGCATTACAACTTATTTTTAAACTCTGCCAGTAATAAACATCAGTTGTTTATAATATCAAGCCTATCTGTGACCAGTAGTAAATCTGTGGTTGTAAGTATATTTATGTTAGTCTTGTATAGATCTGTTTTAAACCTAAGTAACTCCAACATGTATCCATGCATGCACACAGTCTCTTCTCATTGTCAGAATGTGAGAACTCACGAGCAGGACTGCAATGCTGTAGTCTGTGATTAAATAACATACATCATTGACAGTTACAAATCAAAACACTACCAACTACATCAGTACATGTGATGAACAAGACCAAGAACATTAGGCTACAGAGTCACTCAGTTTGTACTTACAATTGACGATACTAAAAAAGATGGCAACTGATACATTTACCCATAATTCATAGCCCACGAAAACCCTAAAAACACCCATAAAAATGCACAAAAAAAAATAAAATAAAAACTTCAAAACTTAAGCATTCACAATTTTATTTGTACAAGGACAAATTTCACAATAATATATGGCTTTCTATGTGCCTATTTGTTGTGTTAGGTTCGCAAAGTATTGTGGTTAAATGTACAGCTGCCATCTTTTTTATTATTATGGTCAATTATTGTGATACGTGTGGCTAGAAGGCACAAAACCTTCTGATGTGCCTTCTGGGAAAAATAATGAAAATTGACAAGTGCCAAAATCATGCAACAGAATGACCACAAACCCTTTGACCACTGCAAATCTGAATGATGTAATTTAAATACACTCAGCCCACAAACAGACTGCAAACAATAAATTATCTTGTTTGTTAGATCTAATAAGAAGAACTGCCAGGGATGCATTGTATATAACCATGCTACAGACTATTTAATTTTTAATTTATTCATCCATCTCTTTGAGATGGAAAATATACTTATCTCCATGATTTAAGGGGCCTTTTGCAAAACTCGCCCCAGTCCCCTTGCGCAAAATGTGGATTTTGTCAGTTTTTATACATTATCTCACAAACGAGTCCTGTGACCCCCTTTTTTCTTTCCAGATTTCTTATTATAACAACATTGGACAAAAAAATATGGAAATTTAAAGAATTTTCTATGTTTGGAAGGATACGATATTTTAAAAAATATATGAAATGAATACGAATATTTCAGCTCTGAGAGACAAACACTTACATGTAGGGGCTTATTCTGACATATTATTCACAAATGCCCATAGCTAATGATATAAAATGACCATTTTGTTAGTTTTGTCTAAATGTAAGAAAAAAGTGTGATTACGTAGCCATCAACACTGACATTTAACAGTTGACAGCCATTGTTTGAAAATGCTCAGCTGTATCCAATTTCTGGCAAAAAGTACATAAATTAGCATAATTGACAAATCCATTACTCAAAAATGAGCACCGGGACCCACATTTTTATTGCATTTTTTGAGTACCCTTATTATGGTTAACAAATGGACAGAGTCTAAGAAAAAATCTATGTTCACTTGGCTTCTATTTCGGAGGAATGACCTTAACTCTCATGTGGTGCAGCTCCCAGACAATTCAAGGATTTTAAGGACCATGAACGATTTTCAAGGACTTTTCAGGTCTGGATTTATTATAATTTCAAATTCAAGGACTTTCCAGGATTTTCAATGACCATGGCAACCCTGTATATAATATGGTAATAATTAACAGTATTTTGCGAACAGTGTAAAGTATTCATTAGAAGAATTACATAATAATGTGCATTTGCCTAAAAGCTACATGTAGCACTCTGCTGGAACTAGGATCAGATGAAGGAAACTCACGTCTCCTAAAATAACAGGAAATTATTATTTTAGGTAAGTAATGTTTATAGTCTGTGGCAATATCTAGTGCATGCATAATTATGCACACTTTATCCAATAATTTAACCAAGTTACACTGTATATATGCTAAACATAACAACTGATATACTAGTGAGCGAGTCAAATGTTAACCTGTATCTAATCTTCCACTGCCCTATTTGGTTGAATGGCCTGTTTGGAAGGTGATTGAAGCATGTTAAAGTACATTTAATTGTGAAGTGATTTTAGTGTTGGTCTGAAGAACAAATTTATTTAGTCTCTAAATGCACTGAACTTTGACGACCATTTAAAAAAAAAGTTGTAAGTTTCATTTTCATATTCTTTAGCTACATGTACATGTATGGAACATAAAATGTTATTTTCAGAAATCAGATATTTATAAGCTGTGAAACTGCCAGTTTAAACTATTTCAGAGCTTCTTCAATATCTGTGCTTCACATGAGCAGATTTTATATGCATGTCACAAAACTTCCAACTTCCTGTAATTCTTGATGACGCCATGACAGCTTAAGATGATAGTAATAATACCAGTATATGCAGTATAGGTGATAACAATTTTTGAAAACATATTTTAAAACTACAGTAAGTTATAGCAGTAACTGAGTAAGCAAGTTTCCAAGCCTGGTTGAAATAATAGAAGATGAAACAGTAACAAAAACATTGCAGTGCTCATGTCACACAAGATTAAAATAGGTAAATGTATCAATGTATATCATTGCAATGAACTGAATCTATTGTGATGCCACTAAAATGGAGGTCTATTCAATAGCAGAGGCTTTTGATTCAAAGATATTGCCTGATTTCATAACTAAACATAACCATAAAGTATTGCAATACTGTCTTTGGTCTCTTTGACAATAGATACAATTGACCCCAGATTTATAAGTATGTAACAGAAACACAGATAATTCAAACCTGCTTTCAGGGTCCCCATATTTCTGACAATAAGACCTGGCCATTTACTTCTGTTCTCCCTCACAGATTCACTGACCCTTCACACTGTAAACAAAACATCTTTGCAATCTTCCTAGCCCACCACAATGCCATAGCACCAACAATATTACATTGCTAGCTGTCCCACTGTGCACCATAAGCTCAATTTCTACAACTATATAGACTTGCTTAACTGCAGAAATGCTGAGAAAGCTTGTGCTTTGAAAATGATTCTACAGTTACAGAACAGCCAATAGTATCATAGGTACAAAGGGATTAATCTGTTGTGTCAAATTAAGATGGGATATCGATTTGCTGCTCTTTTACCTCAGGCCAAAAAGATTGCGGGTCAAATTTCAGAGAATAAATAAATGCTGGCAATGGGAATTCATTTGCTGCATCAACAATATTTGGGGTCAATGTACTTTTTGCTAAGAACAGAATGATATTAAGAGCACAAGAACATTACTCTATACCAAAACAAAATTGCCCTGTGCTTGTAAACATCAGCCTTGTCAGTACATGGAGCATGAGTTTCACAGACAAAACATTGACCTTCCCTTGACAAAAAACAAAAGTCACTGCATTTGCATTCCCTGGAGTACAGATTAGAATGTATTTTAATACACCTGGCTGGAATTTATTTGGACAACTAAACTTGCATTCTCACACTAAAATAGAGAGTATAGCTATCGGCATTACCACAATTCGCTTTAGCGATACTAGTAAACACATCTTCCAAACATAACTGGAGTTTAATCTTTTATTGCAAAGATTTCCTAAGGCAAAATGTGATACACAGATTGATAATGAAGTGTCAGATAAGGTTACAACATTAAAGACAGCATGCAGCTAAAACATTTTGTAACTGAGCAACATCAAATTATTATATTTGATTAACTATGTAATAAAATTCAATTTCGCCAGTTCCTGTGATATGTTTTGTTTCTATATACTCCAATTTCTAGTTTTCCTGGGTTTTGAATAGATTATTCAGTAGCACTCCTTAAACTTCATTCTTCAATGAGTTATTAAATGCCTATTAATGAGTGGTCTCTACTGGAATTCCCTACTCTGCCAAATTATGAATTGCAATCCTCTTTGAACTGTTGAAAAACCTTAGTTTTATGCTATGTAGTTTTCTACAACTACAAACAGCATCGCATATGATGTATCTGTTATAAATTACAAGACATTCTATTTATTCTTTCATCAAAGGCATCCACAGAACTACAAGAGATTTATTGAAAGACAATTTTATATGGATATTCAAACTGTTAGGAGAGCATCACACTACCTTGGAAACTTGAGGAGAAAATCTGGCTTGTCGTGGTAATGTATATTGGAAAAAACTGATTGAAATAGTGATCTTCAGAGAAAAAATCAACTTTTCAGCACCAGAACTGAATGCTAAAACACCCACCACCTAATTGGAAACACGCTAGCTGAAACTGATAAGGCAATCGTGTATTTGCCTTGTGTACCGAACGAAATCGACATCATGACATTGCAATGGTTTCTGCGACATTGGAATGGTCTTTCTAGTCACGAATGAGTAATTCTCACGAACCACGATCGCCAGTATCGGTACACAAGTGCTACCCCACAAAATAAACAGGGCTAACTTTCTATTGCTTGACTGAGTAAAGATTAGTGTTCTATTTTTATGCAAATCTGACGGCTGAAAAACAAAAAAAGTGTAGCGCGTTTACAATTCAAAATCACTGCCCCGAAAAAATTCCGCGACTGCAAAAAAATATTGTTTCACGGAGCAAATTCTTCCACAATGTTTTCACAACATTTTATTCTTATGGTAATTGACGAGACCTTCTCGTGTGGATTTTTTCATGAGCACATTTTAAACAAGTTCGTATTGAAGGCGCGAGTAAAAAGTTTTGCGAGACTACCGGCTCAGCTTCGCCAATACCACCAAGCGAAGAAAACAGAGTCACAGTATGAGCTTAACATACAAATTAATGTCTTACAGTTTAATGACAGAATATTCTCCACAAGTGTCCAACTCTAGACCTGTACGTTTTTGAGTTACAATAACAAAAGCAGTGATGCCTTCACAATACAACCTTCGGTGGCGTAACAGTTGTCAGTGCACATTTACAACGCTGTGATTCTAACGTCTGGATTATGACAGAAGTTTACATTTCTTCTGCCGCGAGAGACATTTTTTGACAATGTTAATCGCGGTAGAAACCTAGAGACCACAACCTCTTTCACCACATTAACAAACAGGAAAGAACAGATAAATTTGTCCGATAAAACTTACATACCGATACAATTGTGGACGCGAACGGAAAGGGAAGTCCGGAGAATTATCGTATTCTTGCGGCTGCAAAATGGAAAAAAGTACGAATTAGCTCAGCTAGAGGTTGGCGTCAGACGCAGAAAAATACAGTAAAAAATCCTTGATAAAAAATTCTCCTCTCAATTTGCAAACCGCTATTCAGAAAACAATAACAAAAAGGGAAGCATGACAAATTTATTAACTTCGTTTTCAACAGAAATCATAACAAAGCCAACATCAGTAAAGCTTACCTCTCGAGAAAGCCTTCGAGCAAATCCGCTTGCTCTTCCAATGTATTCTCAAGGTCTAAATAACAGCCATTGTGCGATAGTTGCAGAGAGACATCGTCAATCTGTGCCAAATTATTATCCACAATCAATACACACGGAAAAATAATCTGCCAGATAATTTAAGAAACCATAAAGGCACTTCACAGGAACACAGATAACACTCAACGTACTGCGTGCGGCGCACAGAGCAATCGATGAAGACCATCAATCTGCTGACACAGGGCTATAGTTAAATGGAACGTGTATGTCGGTGGCCGAGTCGGCTCTGGGAAGTTTGTACTCGCAAATGGATCTGTGTCGTCCAGGTATTGAACTTTACAAGTCAACGCCATTTTGGCGTTAGTTCCCAAAGCCAAAGGCTCTCTTGCTTTCACGTTTGGCGCATGCGTAATACCCGCATTTGGGATTTGGTTTGTTCTTTGCTGGGGCCCCTGCTTATCCTCACGTGACCTCCAAAAGTCGCGAGCTCTGCTGGACTTGCTTCCAAAATCCCTCATCTTATGTAAAACAAAAATCCGCCTAAATTTTTCGGTGATGAAAACACGTATGTAGACGCACACACAGATTAAATAGACGCCCTTTGAAGGGAATCGGCTTGTTGGGTGTTTGCATGGCCGAAGAAACAAGTTTGTGAAACTTGAGCTGCGTGACTTCCTATTCTTAATCAAACTTTGCTTTCGTCAAAGACATTTTGAAAGTGTCAATTTGACAGACTAGTTGATTTTAAGAGGTACCCGAAATGATTCAATGACGAAAACAACCCACTGCATGTCAATCAAATTAGAAACTTGTTTCTTGTTCTCATCCGATCGATTTCCGCTCGTCGGTAACGGCCTGGAAATCGCATTAACGATAGGCAGATACGGGCAGATGGGCGTGCTACAATTATGTGTCTGTGCACCAGAAATACACGGAGTATTTTTGTATCGAGCAAGGTCGACTAGAAACCTGCTCAAGAAAGCAGAAAATTTGCATCGTGGAAGAAAGTGATTCATTTGTAAACAGTTGGTCTTCAATTAAATCCGAGACAATGGGTTACGCAAATGTTAAACATCTTCGGAATGTTTGGAATTTGGCGGGGAACCGCCAACGCATTTGGGCTGTCGTGACCAAGCAGAGAGTCATGAACCGACCTGGCCTGGACATCAATAAAAATAGAAAATAGAGGCACTTTTTTACCAACAAAAATCTGAAATAAATTGCTGATAAGATCTCTATGCCTTCAGTACCCTTGACATCGCGTCTGTACACTTGATTAGTAGTGGAAGACCTTTAGCTTTCTCGAGAATAACAAGGTTAAGAAACACTCGCCTCTACCTTAACAACAGTTTTTGAAGTTTTTACAGTTTCCTGTACCTTTCAATTAAACGGAAAACTCAATTAATATCATACTCGAATTAATCACCTTAGAAACCAACTTGAGTTAATTAACTAAGGCTTGAAAAAAACGAAATTAAATGTGGTAGGATTTCATTGCAAAAGTTGTCAATTATTTTTATTATTAAATGAGTTAAACTTTTAGGTGTTACCAGCGCTATCAGATGGTAATCTTTCTTTTCAGAATTGAGACCTGTGAATCAGTTTCTAAAAATAAACAAACAATGTACAAAAATACACAAGCTTTTAGCGAGAGGTCATTTTCTGACCTGGGTCCTGAGGGCACGTGCTGCCGGTTTTTTTGCGATCAGGATAATTTTCATCTTTTTGGGAGTTTTACATGATCAAGATCGCTAGTAATACATCTGAGGATTAATAGTAAATAGCAGGCCCATTGAAAAAAATGGAACTGATAACGTTGGCAAAAAAGAAAATTGGAATTGAAATGAAAATCTCTAAAGACTGTAAAGAATTTGAAACCAAGTATCGAGAAATGAAGAATGTGTATAAATTATTCTCTGTAGTCATTCCTGGCTAAAGTGATCGGGTGTAACTGATGATTCCGTATATTAAAATAATTCGAAAGTTCTTGAAGATTTTCCGTCATGTACAAATTTTATATGGTTTTTATCGACTGGGACGATCAGTTTTACGTTAAAAAATAAAATAGCATGACCACAGAATCACTTGCTATATTTATACTATAACTATAAGAGATCTCTCATTTGTTTTGTTTGGTATCAGTTTTTAAAATAAGTTTAAAAGGACCTCAGATACTTTGAACATTGTTGCAGATGCCCGCACGTACACTCATAAATCATCCTTATTACCGATCACACCGCAGCAAATGACGTAGCCGTTTATCATGCGGATATTTTGCGAAACAACAACTAGAGCTAGAGAGGAACTCCATTTTCTTTTACAGAAGTGGGTGTCAGGGGGAACTAAATTATCCTTCGCCGAGCGAGAACCCCCCCCCCGACTGTAAAGGAAATGTATACGAGCACGAGAACGGAAATTGGAAAGTGTTTAGAACCGCGAATCATGAAAACTGGAGATAGGCCGTATAGATATAGGGCGACACCACCTCACGACTCCATAAAATGAAGTTTGATATATGAAGTCAGTAATATGAAACACGAAATGTTTTCAAGAATTCGAAACTCGAAAAATGTTGACGTTTGGAAGTGCTGCTACTTTAACAGTGCTTTTAATGTCTCCTCTGGTTAGAATTATGTGTGAAGTCGTCAAGTTCTTGGAAAGTTCTTGAAGAATTGGTGTCAAGTGCTTTCAATAACCTCCTCGCATAATCAATTATTCTTTTTTTAGTCTTGAAATAACACAAAGCTGTTTACTCTGCTACTTTTTTGTTATTTTTATATATTAAAATATTTACTTTAGTAAAGTGACGCTTAATACCAGGAAACAATTCCTATTAATTTATAGTATCAGTTTAGAGAATCGAAAGACATCAATGGAAAGCGAGAAGTCTCATGAACGTTGTTATATGTTGTCCCTCAGACACGTCGAGCTGACCGCAGTTATAAACAGCTCTCGCCTACTGGCACTGGTGACGTTGATCCCTCAAACAACCGACGGCACCGCAGCTTGTAAACGGCTTCTATTTATCCATCAACTATGCGAGACAACATAGGGACGCTTGGATTTTTGCCGAAGCTCGTCCACAAAGTGGGAGAACTCCAGGCCTGCCAACCCCTCAGCCCCGCCCTCAGCTGAGTAAGAAATCTGGAGATGGATTTGCTATTTTGAGCTAAGAAATCTGCAGTTTCAGTAACAAAATGGAGCCGATTTTAAAAATTTTGTTTAAAAAGTTTTGTTTCGTACTTGCATTGGAGCCTTTTGGCATATTGGTTGAAAATGAACTGTTGAACGGGCTCTGAAAGCCTTCTGTAGTGATCAGTTGGAGCCATATTTTGTACTGCTTTTACAACCGGGAGATCAGCGAACCTCTTTCGTGGAATAGTTTCTCCAAATCCCGTCTCTTGGCCAGTGTAAAAGTGTGCAGAGAATCAATTTTTGAAAATCTTCAGTGCAATCAGTACAGCGGTTTAGACTTTAGTGTCTCTGGTCGGCACGTGTAGGAATAGTAGCTGGAAGTGAAACACAGACACAGTACAGACAGTAGTGTGGACAAATGCAAGACTACAGTGCGGGTTCCGGATCGAGTGGAACATATAATGATATATATATGCAGTTCGGTGATGATTTGTACTGAGAGAACTGAGGATATTCGAATTCGCTGATTGGGTGTCGACTAGTATACAGCAAGCCCTGCAAGTTGATACATAAATACTTCCTGTCTCCTGGTCGTGGTCTAGTCTGAGGCCAGCTAGCATTGTCGCAGGCCACCCAGACCATGGCTGGATGTATGTGCAAACTTCGCTAAAACCCTTTGGCGGCTTTGCCTAGCTTTATATGTATCTATGCCTTTCGGGAAATTATAACTCAATGCTGTTCTGAAAATCGAATAACACTAACAATGTATACAAATCTCAGTAATTTGTCCATTTGTAAGTGAGTGATGTTTGACTGTATAAGTTAACAATCTTAGTTGTGTTTTTCACTTGTCAGTTTCCGAAGGCTTATGTTCAGGTTGTTGTGAAGCTTAGAAAACCACAACAACTCTTATAAAACTTAGGATAGAGTGGCTTGCTAGGGCGGCTCAGGATGAGGAACCCACGTATCCATTCATAGATTGAGTCAATCATAATATATGGTTTGGGTAAAAGGAAGCGCATAACCATGGCCACAGGCACGTACAAGTCTAGTCTCAATACTCTAACTACAAGTGAGCGAGTTGCAACTTGTTTTTGGTACGTGCAGTAGGTGTGGCTTCTAACTATAACGTGGGTGGCGGGGTATCGAGCCTCATAGAAAGATGCCAACACAAAATATAAACACACTCCCCCGTCATAGCAGACTAAATAGCGAAATATTTACGGGAGCTTTCATTTTACTGTGAACCATATATTTTTGAAATTGAATAATGAAAACGATTTGCATAGGACTGCAATTGAATTTAAGATTATCTGCACATAAATTCCAAATCGAAATTGGTAGATATTACAATATATCAGGAAGACAGAATTGGCGCAAAGTATGTACTGATGAATTAGGTGATGAGTGGTGTGTCCTCAACCTGATTTGTCACAACTATTATATATTTTAAAGATGTTCATTTCTTATCAAATTATGTAAGATCAATTAAAATTGTTTAGAAAACACTTTAGCAAGACACATTTATTCATTTAAGTAGTCATGCTGACACAATGTTTATGTTGTAGACTATTTTTCATAAAATTCAAGAAGTACTTAGCTTGTTTAATAATAATATAGGCCTTTCCAGACGGATTGCGCTCCCAAAAAGTTAAAAAGTTGCTCCCAAAAATGCCCAAAAGTTGCTAAAAAGTTGCTCAAAAATAAAAAAGTACTGGCCATATTTTAAAACGTTGCTCAAATGTTTTTATGGAATGGTCTTTATATTAATAACAGTTGCTTCCCAATTGACATTTGCAACTAAATTACTATAGTTTTAACTGGTTTAAGGCAACTTTCTGTTGAATGAAAGTCACTAATGTGTTAAACCAATGTTCATTCCTATAATACCCGTTTCTCTATAATATCTGCTTCTCTGGCTAAAATTACTAGAATTCATTCTCGAAATTAAGTAAAGCCTAAGACAGATTATATAAATATAAAATTAATTTTAAATCAATTAATTAATTAATTAATTTATTTAAGTTGCTTGGTTAGTCTTTAATTTGAGGGTAGAGGTTGCTCTTTGTTTCAGTGGAGTATTTTACATTTGTTCTTTTTAATTTGCTATTTGTTGATTTATTATTATGTCTAACAGGGAAAGAGAGAGGGGGAGGGGGCTTGATTGATCAAACATGTCTGAAAGTATGTGTTTTTGGAGATTCATATTTGCAATAAATTACCGGTATAGCAATTTGTGTTTTCAGTTTTAATAATATAGTAGTGTCTAGATACGAGAT
>JANVCJ010131706.1:0-24630 GCA_026413505.1 Epizoanthus ramosus
AAAAACTCACCCGGATGCCCCGCACCTCCCCCTCCCCCTTTCTAACCCAAAAGAGGGCCTGGTCCCAGCAGAGCACGGCCGTTCGATTTTTAAGTGTCCAAGAAAGAAAAGCATGACTTCAACACCAGATATTTTGATGATGTATTTTATACAATATCTCATTCTACCGAGCCGAGCCTCGAGTCGCGTTTATAATATAAAGCAAAGATATGAAAGCAACATAACATCACATTACTTGCATATCTTTTTCAAATATATTCGTGAATAATATAAGTAGTGGCAAAAAGTAAACATGAGTTTGTAGCAAACAAAGTAACTCTGACAAACAGATGAACTCTCAAATAACTTTGAAAAGAAAAGATTATGAATTTCACATAATATCTTGGATACTGTACAAATACTTGAACAATCTTGAAGAATTCTTCCGTGTTCACAGGGGTCCGTATCCTTCAATATATTCTGCATTTAGCACAACTTGCGAAATAACGGAAATATCACTGATTTATATTGACGGACTTTGAGGCACAGTTGTTCATCTGTCAAGCAAAACAATAATTTTCTCAAACGCTTAAATATGAAATAGGTTATTTTAGAATTCTTGAACTCCTACAGAGGTCTACATTTCTTGAACAGTTGAAGCAATGACGAACATGTGTATATGAAATAGCCCAATTTAACGAGCAGGAAAAACGTAGTTTTGCAACTTATGTCAACCAAAAAAAATTGACGTACCTACTACGTATTGTTTTTTATTTTAGTACAACAAATCTACTTAATTCATAAATAAATAGATTGTTTGATAAGTGAACACACATATGGAAAAAAATTCTGACCGGCAAAGTTTATTTTGATAACCTTGAATTGTCTAACATAAATCCATTTATATTAAGAGTAATTGCAATTAACAACAAGAAAGCCAAGAGAAAAATAATTATTTTTTAGTGTGAAATTTCAATCAGTTTGTCTTCACAAATAAATGCGAAAATTTCCACATTATTATCCAAAGGAATGCAATCAAGTGTAGGTAAAAGTATTCCCATATCACCGTTTGTTGGCTAAATCGAATGCCACAGCGTTAAAAATCAGTTACAGAATGTGTTACATAAAGTAAACGAAAATATCATGAAGTGTTGTAATTACAAAATTAAACTCTAGTACAAAAGGAGTTCCGTTAAAATGCCAGTTGTAAGTCCTCCCCCCCCCTCCCCTGTTTAGAGACCTATCTACCTTTCAACAAAAGATATTCCGGTTGAAGCCTCTCCTGGATTTAAAGCCCTTTACTCTTCCTTTTGTACTCCATATTAACGTTTACAACTGTACAATTTCGAATAGAATGCCAGGAACAAGTAAATGGAAAATATATTTCGCTAATGTTAGCCTTAATTCATTCTTATCAGCTTGAGTTATAAGCCCTGCCTGATATAGTGGAGTGCGATAATATTTCGGACGCAGTCTATCAAAATTAAAGCTGGCAACTGATCTGTTTGCGTGTTCCCGAGTATATTATTAGTTAGTGGCGGTTATCCGGATAGCATCTGTGCCCATGGTCGCACAGTGTGTATTCCCAAAGGGCTTTTTGCGTACTGATATCCACAAAGTATGGCTAGCTATGCTGGTAGTTCTTGACGTTTTGGACGATATCCTTGCCAGGCAACCTTGTCTTGGTCAGTAGGTGTGTCTTGCCCAGGGACATTACGAAGTGTCAACAGCCAGAATGGAAACTACACTGACCTGATTCGGCTGTCTCATGACCGAAACTGGTGAACCATTAAGCCACCTTATCAGTTCACCCGGTTGTTGTGGACTGAGATTAAACAAATCAGTTTCGTTGGAGTAAATTTTAGCAAAATTAATGGTATAGACTTTTTAAACAGAGATAATCTGGTGAGTAATGAAAGGAAAGAAACGGCCGGAAACCTAACAGTTTTAGAGCCTGAATGCTAGGTGACAGCCGAACGGAAGACTGATGAAAGAATACGACAAAGGAAAGTAAACTACACAAGTCAACAAACAAAGTAAAAAAGAACAAATGCAAACAAATATTCAAACAGGCACGACACAGTTTCTAAGCCATATCTAAACGAAGACAGACTACAGTGCAATGGTTAAGAGGCAATACTTGAGTGCATGGCAAACTAAAGCGAAGCGAAGCGAATACAAACAAGAACTGAGAATAAGGGGAACTGAACAAAATGAAACAGTGAGGCATATATCGAACCCAAACTGGTCGGTGAAGATGAAAGACTCAGACAAAAGCAAACAAAATCGTAGCAGCAATATTACAGAATTTTTAGAAAACCTACGCTTATGTTAAAGCCATTCAAAGATTAGTGAGGAGAGGCAGCCGGAATAGGTGTTTATAGCTATTACCTTTTCTAGAAGCTACAGGGAAAGGACATCAAAAGCTAAAGTGCAAACCGAGTCTAAAAAATAATACAAAAGTTTATTGGCGAGGAAAATGTTTGCAATGTATATATTTACGTCGTGTCGTGTCGTAACTTTTCTAAAGTCTTCTTTTGAGTCTTATAACAATAACAATAAGTTCTATGAAATGCTATCATTTCCCAACACTATGGCGTTGTCGCCACAGCTGATAACTTCTAAAGGTAAGCAAACTTTGCGTATCTTTCATGTAATTAGAGCAATTTGAACCGCCAGGCAGCGAGGTTCATTCATTGACGTCATGACAACGTCATCTTGACTGAGGTCAAAAGAAGCCGCTGTCCAAACTCTATTTCTTTTTGCTCACAATAACTTCTCGCGCCTTGCTTGCCAAATTACTTTTCAAAACCTGTCAAATTGCTTTGCAATGATTTCAACAAAGTTTGTTTTAGAAGTAAACACGCTCTCTTTGAGGTTATAATAAATGTTAAAATTGCCAACACTGCATAAAGCAACGCCAATAATTCTTAAAAACGCGTGACTGAAAATGTTATAGACTCTACAACTCTCACCAAAATGTTTAAAATCAACTGAAATGTTTGAATATCACTTAGTAAGCGTAGTTCACCTCAAACCAATAAGGCCCGAGTTATGACCTCTACTGATTGCTCTCAGTATAACACATCTTTGATTTTGCAAGACAAGATACAATTTTAGTTGCATAAAAAGCGAATGTTCCACACGCAGTTAAAGAAATAAAAGTATATATATTGTCTCAGTACTGCTTCCTGCCTGTTTTCGGTCATTTATTATAGCTATGTAAGAAGTGTATAACTCAGTACGAGAACAACTCAAATCCTTTAGTATTTGCCCAAAAGTAGAAGTAACTAAAGCACTTTATTTAAGTGTCAATCCATCCAGCTTGTGGGAGCTAATTGGGGACACTGGGCCGCCTACGGTTTAACGGATTTTGATGACTTGGTATATTTTGGTGTTCAGACAGTTTTACCCCGTTTTCAATCTGACGCCGAGAATTGTTGTAATCAAATTACAATTTCCATTAAACAGAGACAGTGTTTAAGAAGTCGCTCTTGACCAGTTCTC
The DNA here is from genome assembly GCA_026413505.1 of Epizoanthus ramosus. NCBI lineage: Eukaryota > Metazoa > Cnidaria > Anthozoa > Zoantharia > Epizoanthidae > Epizoanthus > Epizoanthus ramosus. The sequence goes on from JANVCJ010131706.1 coordinate 3,487, forward strand.
TCTGTTTATTTTCATTTTGTAATATCTCGTTTTGTCAAGTTACGTCTGAGTACTAAACTTTTAGTTAAAAGTTCTGAGCAGGTGTTTGAGGTTTCTAAGACATTTTAAGAATACTCAAATTTCAGTGTATGATGATAAAAAGTAATGGAACCTGGTCGGAAACTATAATATGACGGCACAAAATGGCTTGAAACGGAAATAATACCTTTTAAATCTGCTATCTTTTGAAATATAACGAAATTTAACCTATCACTGTTTAACTTTACAACTACTGTGTTCACTATTCGAGATTTTTTGTGTAACCTTAGATTGCCTAACTTTGGCTGACCCACTTTCTATCAATTAAACTACAATTTTATCTAAAATGGACCTAAAATGTTCAAATTCTGTACTTATTCAGGTATCGATGAATTGGATTAATTGATCGTTGATACCTGATCAGTTCATAGTAACGGTGATTCTAAAGTTTTCACTTTTCACAAGCCAACACCGATCTCTAACAGCAGGTCACTTAAATTCTGACAAAACGTTAGCATTGAAAAATGTTAAATTTAGTTACAATATAAGAGGACATTTTCCTTGTTTGCCCTTCCTCTAACGTTTTGGAATATGGAGTTCCTCTTGACCACGTGGCTACTTGAAAAGCTACAACGCATTTACATTTACATTTGCTAGTATAGATACAAGATAGATTATATTTCGGTTTCAAAACGTCCACCGAATCCTGCTCGTTTTGTTATATGTCTCCGGAAAAGTCGTTACCTAAATGATTAGAAGAAACTGGATATTTTGCTCTCTTGTTAACATATTCTCTGATTTTCTATCGGTAGTACGTGTAAGAAAATTGCTCCATGACCATGGTCCCTCGTGAAAAACATGTGACATACAAAAGCTGAAAGCACGCTATTTCTGTACTAAGTCACTTGCAACACATTTTTGTTTTTCGTGGATCAATTCGGTGTTAAATTTGACAAGTGGCGCTAAAATAGTGCACGTAAGTCAGCTGTTGGTCACGATATGGGAACCTAGCTGACGTTTCTTAATCTAGATAATCTGGCACAATAGCTGCGATATTGTAACTTCAGACGCCGGTTGAAATTCTGGAGGTGTTTTGAACCAAAATGTGTGCGAAAATTAAAAGTTTTAGAGTCGAACTTTTGAAAGTTTTGTAGTTGTCGACAAAGCTTTATGCAAATAAGTTATTTCCTATAAAGAAACTTCGAATTGTTTGTTAGTCTTTATTGTTTATTTGTTTCATGAGGGTTTCGATCTCCCAGGAAGGTATTACATAAATTATGTTTTGAGAAATAAAAAATAATAGTATCCAACTGCAACAAAAACAGATCTGAAAGCCAAGGACATCAACATGGCGAGAGAAAGTGCACATGTGATGTATTTCGGAAGGATAAAATAATTTGGAATTGAGCCCTGCTACAAATTACAGTTAAACATTTAAATGCTGCTTAAATTAAAGAGGCTTTAGAAATTAACAAGCTGAAATTTGATGCCGTTTTAAAATCTCGTGACTTTGGAAGTAGGGTGATAATTGTGGATATCCGTCCAGCTCATTTGTGATAACAGCTATCAATTCTGTTCATAAAACCCCAATTTATAAATTGCGGAATCAAAGCTAAATCACAGCCGTATTGTGCTTAATTTATGCAGTCATTTCAAACAGACTCCTAATAAATGTTGCAGGAAGCCCATAAAGTCAGATGTCACTTGTCGACCTGTTGTCTAATTTTACTTCAAAGCAATCAATCGTCCTCTGTGTGGTTAGTACCAGCAACTCTCCCAGGTTTAGAATTGTCAAGCTCTTGTATATTGTTTTGGGAATGACTTGTTTGTTCTTCCGGTAATCTTTTAAAAAGAAGTAATAACTTTTTAATTTCGGATCAATGTCTCTTTGTTAATCACGTGTGACAAACCACTCCTAGTGTCACACAAATTTTGAATGCAGAATTGAGCTGACATCTCTTCCACCGTTAATAGTACATTCTTTTGGGAGAAAATTAGTATCTGGCCTCTGTGTCTTACTGAGCACGTTTTACTCAACACAAGCCCACACCGTAAGGTAAAACGTCGTAAAAGCATCTAATTGTAGTTTGATGTTGCTCATTTCAGGTTTCAAACTCTCATAGCAAGCCGTTACTTCTGTGCTCAATTCTAATTGGAACTTAATTAGAGCGGCAGAGTTTTCCGCTGAACAATTCTTATTAACAGTCCAAATAGTTGATCTATTCTACTTGTATTGTTCCAAGAATAATTAATTGTTTTCTGGCTGCGTTGTTTTATGACCTTTCTTTTGTGAGAGTGAAAGATTTCGACAGTACGCGGTGGCTGACTATCACTTTTTGATCTCTACTCTAAGCTCTCAGCCAGTTGTTCAGCATTGTGCACTCCAACGCAGACACCTGGGTTCTACAAGAGAGAAAATTTATAGCTTTCAGTGAACGACTGTCCTGTTTGTTTAGACTTGTGTATCATTTAGAGTTTAGTTTACTCATATTTGTCGGTTGTATGGTTGCATCTGACACAGCTTGCTTTTATCAGCTTCATATATATGTGGAACAACAGAAATGCCCGTTGTGTTCTTGTCAATGTTTAGGTTGTGTTCAACATAAAACAAAGTTTGAATAATTGAACGAAAGCCTAAGCCGACAGAAAATGTTGTTTACTCCGCTTCACGGGGATACTTTAAATTCTAATAATTATTTCTATTCTCCAGAAGTTATAGTGCTTCTCTTGACTGTTTGAACAAGATATGGACATAATAGAAATTTAATTTTCACAAATTGAAGGCGGTTTCTTTATAGTAGTGTATCAGAAGAAAAGACGCTCTCCTTTGTTAAACACCCAACACCCGAGTGATGATCGTAAAACGCGCTATTTACTGGTGAAGACCACATCATGAGTAAATATGTTAATAAGCGAAAATAAATTCAAAGAGGAATTGTCAGGATATAAAAATTGACTGAAAGTTTCGTTATTTACGCTTTTTGTAGGATAATCAATATTTTATGTCTCTGCAACATAACCGAGTGAAAACCGTTCAGTAAATCTGCTGGCACATTCAAGTAGTTTACGGGTTAAGAATTAATCTATGTTCTTCGTATATTGAGTCGGAACCGACTAAAGAGGCTGTGAAATTTAGCTAACTTTCGCGATAGAAATATTCCTGTTGTTGGTATCTTTGAAGAAAGATCATTTTAGGCATTAAAGAGGACTACATTTTTGATTGATCATGAAAGTTAAACCTAAATGTGTCACTAAAGTTTATCCAGGCTCTCTCCAGAGTTCTTGCTGAATATAATATTGAACATGAATTTGGTTTTCTACAAGAAGAAGAAGAAGCGATTCTGCCTTGACTACTGAAAACAAGTAATATATAACGGATTAAAGAAATTGTTCTCCTTTTTTCCCTTTAAACTAGTTTACAAATGTAACATTGGAATTCTCAGTGTTCGTGTGATACTTTTTTCCCTTTTTTTTCCAAAAATATATCAGTATATATAAAAGGGAAGTTGTACTTCGAAGTACAATCCCACCGCAGTTGTGAGAGAGCAAAACTTTCCATCCATGAAACAAAACATACATAATATTTAATAAGTAAATATTGGTAGTTCACAAAAAAAAGTAGCAGAAAAAATTTGAATATATAAATTAATAAAACTTCGAAATAATTCATCTTGTTCTCAGGATTTGATTCAATTCTCAAATATAACAAGTAATGCAAACAGTGAAACTAATAAAGTCAATGTAGTATATACTTTATATAGTAACTGTCGTAATTTTAATATCTTGTGGCACTGCTGAAATCATATAGTTAAGGTTCCAAACAACTTGAATTTTCGTATTAATTGTTTCATTTATTAGTTAAGGACAAGAAACTAGAAAAACTAGAAAAGTCTAAAATAAGTCAGTTTTCCCCAAGAAAACGTTCTAGTTTAACTGACTGAATATTCAAATGTTTTTCTTGTACCCGAAGCTTATATATAAAGGACGTGCCTGTCGTTTTATTGAAGATGCTTTTATCTAAGTTTCTGAGATAAATGTTATTCAAGTAACTGATTTTTTCCCTTGGAATTTGTCGTTGAAGAACATATTGAAGGGTTCGGTCATTATATGTGGCTAGGGTTGGGGCTGGAGAAAATGGCTGGGTTGGTTAGGTAACCAAACGTTTTATCTGTTTTCGGCTTTTAGCTTCAAAAAGTCAGTGGGGTCAAAGATTTTTGAGATGGAAAACTGTTTTCCTTCAGCCCCAACCCAGGCCATAAATTACGAATGGTCCCTAAACATGTATTGGAGGTCAATGTGTGGGATTATTACTACTGACTGCTGGCTCACATTACGTTATCCTACGGTATCTTCTCGTTTCACCTCTGTGTGTTTTCACAGATTGACTTTAGTATCAACGAATAAGTGTTTAAACCCTCTCAATTACCTACAAACATCACCTGCTGGACGAGAAGCTTCAGCAGGATCAAGCTGGCTCAAAACTGGTCTCACAGTGTTTGATCAAATTAGTTTGTTTGAGTTCGGATAGCTCACACTTCCAAAATACTAATACGGAAACACAACAGTCTATATATCCATCAGTTCTTGAGCCTCTCTTGGAGTGGCTAGCCAACGACTCATAGTTGCAGTGAAAGAATTGTTCTCGTCCAATATTTTACAGGAATTCGGGCGAAAAATCAAATCACTTGGAAAACTACAATGCTCTTAGTTCAGTAGCTGTTTCAGTGGTCTCTTACTGATGCGAATAGTGCCAAGCCTATATAACTTCTTTTGTAATTCATTAGCACAGGCCTTCCAAATGAGAAACTGATTCAGTCGTACACTCGACTGGCGTGGCTCGTCTAAGGATGTGTACTGCTCGGTGTCCGCGATACCTCAAGAATCAAGAGCATGATGAGTCGATAAAAAAAGGTTTCCAGTCAGTGTTTAAGAAGCCAACACAACATGATCTTGTGTGTACATGTATACTGTATCAGTTGTAACACAAACTGGGATTCTGTCTCCTTACCGAACGATCGTTAAGTAATACACATGCACCAGAGGACAGCCTAGTAGACTGATAATGACGGACCAGGTTTGTTCCATCTAACCATGCAGTCACCAGATGAAAATTATCCGCGATTATCCGCATGAGAATCTGACTATTAACCTATTCCCGTTTGCCTTTCTGCTACTATGTCAGCAGATGAAAGGTGAGAGGTGAATTTCAGAACTGAAATTATTTTTAAAATAGGTTTGGTCATACATTGTAATTTTCAGTTATTAGAAACTTCCATGCAGCTCCGACAACTGATCAAGACTTTGAGTAAAAGTTTACAAAGCTCAGTTTTACAACAAGGTTTTGATGCCAGCATGTTATCTTAAGAAAGACTGTGCAAATGTACTTCTAAGCCATAAGATAATGCTGAATATAGCTCGCTATATTATACCTTACTTTATTGCTGTATTACTTTGAAACACTTTCTTTCCTTTGCTTTCGGTTTGAGAGACGGCATATATCTCTCGTGCTACCTTGGAAAATCATTGTTATCTAAACTTATCAGATTGCTCTTATCCTTCTGCTTCACTAAGCTAATATCTATGAATATTTGTGCCGAATATTCTTGACAATGCAACAGATGGAGAGTTGTTTCAGTATTTTTACTTCCATTCAAGCTTAACTTCGATTTAGAAAACCTAAGGTAATACCGCACTTCCTAATGGTCGGTATAAGCTACTTTTGAGAGAAAGCTTTTTGCAATGTTTATTATGTCTTGCCGACTAAAAACTATGACACACTTTTGTGAAGTGAAAATGCCCACCATTAGCAAACTATGGTATACTTTCACAAGTCGGGCGGTATCCTTTAGAAGTATCTCAGAAGGAAAAATAGTTTGCCATGCGAACTTTGGAGTCAACAATTGAGTTCCTTTTTGAATTCTTTTCACTTTGTTAACGTCACTGACCCATCACTTATAGAGACAGTTCCCTAAATTGCGACTTTTGATTGCTGAAATTTGAAATTTTCTTCTGCTTACATCATTTCCACACGAATGACACGACACCCAGAGTGAATTCACTGAAATTTGATCCGAGATAATTAAAAAATCTTTGTTAACTTTTCACAAGATTAATAGCTAATTAAGAAGTGACTGTGGTACCCGACCAACATATATTTTACACCTTGTTATAAGATTATCAAAGGAAAAGAGTGAGCCAGATTTCTCTCTTTTCAACTTAGGAAAATTCATTACTTTTCTTCCCGGTCATAATTTAATTTCGACCCATAAAAATCAAGTTATAGGACCACACAGAACAAAAGTAAACAAATTGTCTCTATGCTGGCATGCAAAGACGTCCAGTAAATACTAAATATGCAAATACTTCGGTGTCTTTCTAATACACGCCAACAATTCTGCAATTGGTTTTAGCATTGCCTTCTGTTTCCGTCTTGAATGGGGTTTAGAAATTAAGTAGCAAAAATTTGCAATGACTTAGTAAGAGCTTGAAGTCAGTTTTGAATCTCTATACCTCTAATGTTAATTCTATCGATTGTATACTGCATTGTAAAAGACAATAAATTTACAAAAATGTTAATAAACAGTATGCGAATGAAGGCGACAACGGCAAAGGTTATTAAACAGTCTTTGTGGACGATACAAAGCGGCAACGTAAGTTACTGTTGACATATCCCAGTTTTTTATAATGAATTAATCGATACATAGGTTTTAATAAAGTTTTAACTTCTCCAAATTTTTGCTTTTGTGCACTATATAAACATCACGAAGTGTAATAAAAAACAAAATGCTCACAACGTAACTCGAGGTACGTGCTCCCGAGAAACTTAAAAGTTTGATATTTTTGAAGGTAAAAAAATGTTTGCTCTATGCTTTATTTGTCCACACAGTGAAATTCTTGATGTTTGGATACATTGATGTTGATTTGGCAAAGCTTTCAAGATTAAGGTGACACCACTTGAATCTAATACTCGACCAAACTAACATTCCCTGCAAATCAAAACGGCGAAAGGCTAATTATGGCTGGTTGGCTCTCTATCATTGAGAATTAGTCTGACAATGAAGTACTCCAATGAAATTTAATCAACAAACGCATGTCAAGTTGTTTTGCTTGTTTGCGCGATGCATATTCAGTGTATTTACCAAATGGTAACGAATGAGACACAAGCTAAATGGCTGATAGACACCTTAAAATTACACTTTTAAATACATGCAGGTGGTTCTAACTGAATCAAAAATTGCAGGTTCTTTGTTATATTGGGTGTTTCTAGAGTTATAATAATTGTTTTTAAAATCGTGTGTGCGGCTGTTGTAACGCGCGGACTCTCTGAAGACCCCCTTCAGTGGATATGAATATATATGAATAAACTTTCCGGCGAGTAATTAGTTAACGGCGAACAATGTTGAATACATGACGTCGGCTTTCCGCACCACAATTGACGATTCGCCGAGTACTTTTCAAACTAAACAATTGAAAGCGTTAAAATGTAATTAATATAGATATGAGTTTATTTATACTGGTTCTTCAATATGATTGGCTGCCACTCAAGTGAATCGCAGAGTACGGTTTGTAAAGCAAGCCATTGACGCATGCAATCACAAGGGAGTTGCAGGTCGGGCTCGTTGGTCGACACGACTCACACTGCTCCTATTACAATTTGTTGATCAAGGCTTAGCGCACTTTAAACTGCAGCGCTACCTACAGCAATCATCACACAGATCTACTGGCAACTCCAAACATACTTCATAACTTTAGAACAAATTTTCCATATTTGCAGACATGGCCGATTCCCCAGTCAACTCGCCGGACCGTCCACCTCCAAGTGATTTTAACAACAATATGGAGATCAAATCTGAGAGGTCGGTCGACTCACCCGAAGGTAAATCATTTTTCGTACAACTTTTTTCAAAGTTTCGAAATAAGATTATCGTTTAGGCTGCTCGATAACTAAGTTCTAATTAGGCCAGGATTTCTCAAGGATTAAGTGTTAATCTGGACTGAAACAACAATATGTTTTCTAACTCCTTACAATTGGACGTGCTAAAACGTTACATTCGACACTCGTGTAACGTCTAGATGAGTTAGTCGTCCTCTACGTGATCGACCGTCCCGTCCCGCTTATCAATAGACACGGTTACTTCTAATCTTTGGTTGTGTTTGTTTGCATTTGCATCTACAGGGAGTCCGAACTCAGAGACGGAAGATGCTAAACAAAAACGAAAGCAAAGAAGACAGAGAACGCATTTTACTTCTTATCAGCTGCAGGAACTTGAAGCTATGTTCTCACGAAATCGGTATCCTGATATGGCCATGAGAGAAGAAATAGCAATGTGGACCAACCTTACGGAAGCGCGCGTTAGGGTGAGTTGATTTACTGTAATGGATTTCTGCTGCGTTTTGCTTTGAATAATTGAAGGGTAATGAGTGGTAAAATGTGAAAGTAGAGTGCGCGAACGGATCGCCGCCTCGTTTGTTGTCTCATTCAAGTATGTTGTGTGTTTATTGAACGGCAATAACATTTCTTTTATGCTATTAACTCATATATCTTCAATTTCCTTCCATTTACTGTGCTTGAAGAAAACCTGTCACAAGCTGTCTGTTTGGAATCTTGCAAGCCTTGACAGCACTTATCATAGATTCTTAAATTATTAAGAACAGCTCAAGAATACTGGAGACACCTTGAAAACGACCGCTACCTGCTTTTTATGAATATTAGCCTTCTTGTGAATCTATACAGAGTGTAACAAGTTTCATTGGACAAACAAATGGACAAATATTAAATTCAAATCATCTATCGTTCAGATTTCATCAAAGTGTTTGCTCTTTTTAATGCTTTCACCAAGCCGTACTTCCGTGCAATTATCTTGTTTACAACAGGACTGGATAAATCGATCCTAAACACCTGGCATAAATTGTAATGTTAAAGTAACACTAAAAGAACCTGCATGCAAGTAAAAGAGACGAAATCAAGATCCTTTGCTAAAAAGAAATCTCTATTTGGAATCAAGTGTGACTCCTTAAGCCCTTTTGTTATTCGATTTCTTCGCAAATCGACAACCAGTATTATATAACTCAACTCTTAACACCTTCGCAAACACCACAGACCGAACGAACTGGTGGTGTTAAAGTGAAATCTGACAGGTGAAAAAAAGTTTACAAATTGAGAAAATGCAAAGCTTTGCACAAGAAATTACAGAGATTCTCAGCCGTATTAATCAAGCTGACTAAATAAAGATTGTCTTACAATCTCATGCGCATTCACACCGTACTGTTAACAACTGAAGGAGTAATAGCGTTTTGAGAAGGACTTATAAGAGAATATTTACCAATCTTTCTTGCGAAATCGTTTTCACGAGAAAAGAAACGAACGGAAACTAAATAATTCAGGATATAGTTTGAATGTATCTTCAAAAATTTTCGATATAAACAGCGTTCGTTTCTGAACAAGGAATAATCTAAATTGAGACAGCTTGCTTGAATAGTCGTGTAACTAAATGCTGAACAGAAGGCATTAGTCTGTCTGATTCTACATCTAATATAAGTTCGAAGCGATAGCTGTTTAACAACATATTAAACAAGAAGTAATTGTTAAACTAACTTTTCTAAATCGGTTTTGATTCTTTGGATCTTAGCTAATAATGCCGAGGTGACAAAATGTAAGAAGGGTTTCTGATTTCTTTATCTTCCGCCGTAGGTGTGGTTTAAAAATAGACGAGCAAAGTGGAGGAAGAAAGAAAAAAACAGCCCGTGTGCAACTGGACTTGGACAAGAAAAGGCAAACCCGATGATCCCCAGTATGAACGGCTTCTTCGAGAGTAATGCTCCTATGCGATACGAGACGGGCGAGAGTCCAACAGCTGTCTACTCGAATTACGGATCAAACTACTGGAATAAAAGTGGATCAACTTTAACCTATAACTCTGGCAGCAACTTAGGGTACAACTCGTATGCTCAAATACCGCCGCCATGCCCAGTAGCGCCGACGATAACAGCTTCTATAAGCCCTCATGCACAGAGTATGTGTTTCTCAACACCAAGTACTGAGAGTGCAGGATACCCCAGCGCAGCTAGCGTTCCAAGCATCCCGTCATACCCCTATCCTCAAAGCTACGGCTATCAAGAACAGAACGCAGGCCTGGCAACCGTATACTTGAAAGGACCTGTGAAATCTTCTAGTATCAATCACCACTCTAACTTCTCCCAAGCTAACCCTTACACTTCGTATCCTTATGGGATGACTGAAATCCCAATCTAGGACGAAGGGACGTGTTTGGGCAGACAGTGTTATTATAACAAGTATGAATATAACTTTCAAATGCTGTACAAAGACCGCGGAAAACCTATGAGGTTTGAATGTGTAAGAATCGGTTTCGTTTCTTTGCGATTCGAGGTTTAAAACCTTCCGTGATGGCACAGCCAAAAATTGATGAGGCACGTTGGTGATTATAATATAGATTGAATTCATTGACAGTCTGTCTGTCCTTTTGTTTTGTTATATGAATGTAGAGTTTTAGGTGAAATTTTACACGTAGATTTATTGAACAAAGACTGAAGCACTAAGATTGTGCTGCAAATGTAGAGGTTTCTTCAAAGCGAATTTCTTTTAGAGTTTGTATTAACGTTCTAGAGTAGAAAATAGAAAAAAGTACTTGTATAGAAACAAACGAGAGACTCCACATACTGATTAATGAAGTTCGCCTCATATTTATTCAAATTGTACGCATTGTAATCATATGGATTTGAGAATAATCACAGCAACAAATTTTACGAGGTTTTGTCTATTTTCAGAGGTTAATTCAGTTAAATCTTCCACCTTATTTAGCTAAGAAGGTTTTTATAGTCAACGTAAGTGCGTGCTAATAATGGTTTTGTCTGCAAGCCGTGTATTTCTCGCATCTTAATCCTGACGAACATTGGGAAAGTTATTAAAGTAATATCGTTTCATTCTCTTGAGGCGCAATGAAGTGTTGAGAAGCATAAGACATAACTATGTACACACAACACAAGTTGTTATCCTAAGATCCCTGTAAACTATCAAGAAGATAGTGTTTCTTTTAAGAGAACGCTTACAAGAATGCATAACATTTGAGATTAAGCAGCTGCGTTTTTAACTGGTGGTTCTTGGAATGGACTTTAAGAGGTTGAACTAGTCAGAAATGTATTCTGGAGTCTGTCCTTAATAAATAATTGTTTTGTTCTGATGTCTTTTGTGTACCATATATATGTGTGAGTTCTTTCATTTTGGAGCTGTGTGACAAACAATAGCATTTTCGGGTGCTCGCAACAAAACCTGGGTGTTTTAAAGCCTAACAAAGTACTCAAACAACAGCAAAGTCATGGTGTTACCAGAGTGCTTGCTGTGTTTTAGTGTACATGCAGTCTTTCAACGATTTCATATGATCAACATTAACGAAACAGTAAACGCCTTTGTGGCCTTCACAGAACTTAGCAACAGAGTGCGCGCCATTGTCTCGTCGGTCTGCTGGACGTACAACCCATCATTGTTCACTCCGTGCTAAAAATGCTTTCGCAATTTCTCTCCATTAACAGTTTTATTTATTAGTAAACCTAAGGATAGAAAAGAACTCGACAGTTGATTTACAAAAGCCCCGCGTTAGTATGGAGAGAAAAAGTGGCAGTCATCGAAGCCCATGGCAACGAACTCACTGTTTTGAACTCTTCGATTTCGAAGAGTATTCTTTCGTCACCCAAGCGAGAAGACAGTGTAAAAGTTTTGTGTTTCATATGCAAAATCATGGCCGCCAGAACAGCTTTCGTGTCGCAGAGCTGTCTGACGATGGAAACCTTTTATTTATTTATTCCCACGAGACTAATAATGAAAATAATTGTCTAAAAGGTTCCTCTATATACATTTGCAAACCTTTCTAATAGTCAGTCAGTTAAATCTAAAATTATACTAACTTTTTCACTATGTTTGAAGTTAGTTTGAGCAGACATTACAAATTAATATCAAAATGTTCGGGATAGGCACGAGTTGTGTTTAAGATTTTACTTTTTGCATGCAGATAACGATTTCGTCAGTTTCACTAAGTTTGGATATGCATGAAGACACAAATAAAGATAATACAAGTCTTTTCTACTAACATACGGCTTATTGGGAACTCGGTGCACGTTTTGAGCTAGACCCCTATCTTGGGAACTACTTCAAAACAAAATGAAAACTTTACAGTTGTTACAATTATTAGCCGATAATAGCTGTATTTTCGTTGTGGTGTATCTGTTTTATCCGCGGAATGCATTAAATATTGTAGATTTCGTAATAGTTTTACAATTTATGTATTTCGCTTTCTTTTGATTTTACTGCTCCGCTTATAAGAAATGATTTTTTGAGTTGCGTTTGTTCTTTAAGATCTCTTTATTGCACCCCATTCGGTCTACCATGTCATTTTGCAATTAACTAGTTTGTTTAGATTCTATTCATTTAACAGCCAGAGACGGATGAAATTGGTACAAAACTAAAAGGCTGTCAGAGATAATAAAGAAAATTATGCTAAAATTGAACTAACATTTCTATAGTACGCCTTTCGTGTAATAGATTGTAGTTTTCGAGGTCAAATGAAATTAGAGTTCTGTGTGTGCCGTAGCTACAATAAAAATGAACACATTTTCATAAGATTACTTTCGTGTTCCCATCACAACACCAACACTTTCCACTCCATTAATTCGCTTGGGGTAACCAATGACAAATCATTTGTAAAAAGTCTCTAAATTACAACATGTCAAAATCACTCAAGTGGCAATTTTGTTTATGAGTACTGGAGGACTAACCTCAACAACAACAATGGAAAAGTCCTTGAAATGCAAGTATAAACAAAACAAATGTGATGCCTGGCACGTTCTGTCTAAATATGAAGAATAGAAGAGCAAATGTAAGACTTGAAAACATGACACATGTCACTGTGTTGTTAGCTTTTATCTCGATGTTAAAGTGCCCGAAACACACGAATATTGAAAAATCTGAGCTTGCGTGTTAGGATCGGTAAATATATCACCGATATTAAAACAAGCGGCTAAAAGGCTTTCCATCCTATTCTTTTATTGAAAACAAGCTCGGCTCAAATCACGGTTAAAGAATTTGCTGTCTCTAGGTCTGTTTGGTTTGGTAACTCAGTGAAAGCACTTCTGAAAATAAACGTTACGTCAAGATGTGGAATCCTTAATGTCACTGAATCTTTTTTCCCTAATTAACTAAAACTTAATGATGGAGCGAGTATTAAGTCCAAATCTGACCGAATCAAATCAATACAGTATGTATATTGAATGTAGGATTGGATTGGCAAACGTGACAGAGAAGTATTCTCGCTCTTCATGATGTAAATCCTAAAGTCATGATTTTTTGGCTTCTTTGAGCAAGATTGCATGAATTCTGAGAGAGATTTTCTGAGGCGGGATGGGAAAGCTGCATATATAAACCTTTTCGGCCTTAATAAATTTCCTTGTATTTACTCTATTTTTGTCGTTCCGGTTATGGAAGGGAATATTTGAGGCAGAATAACCAAACGCCATGATGATCAGTCTTAGTGGAAAACAGGAAAATATATACTTGTTGCTTGGCTTACAATAATTAATTGTGGGTAAAACATTGAAATGAAAAAATGTAGTTTAAGAAACTATATTGATATTTAAGTTAATAGAAAATACAGAAGCTTGTTACAGTCCTGGATTATGGACTTATCCTTATTAAGGGAAGTGAGCTCAACAGTGTACACGAACATTTTGCCTGATGTACTGAATCCAACCTGTTTTAGCAAAGCAGAAACTAAGTATATTTTAATGCTTTGGCAACCAAAAATAGCCGGCATGGAATAGCAAGAAATGAAACTATTTTGTGATATATTGAATAATATTAACCAACATAAACTTTGCTAAAACGTATATTATTTTTTATTAGAAATATTTTATTTGAATTAGCTCAAAGTCTCACAATTTTTATTTCGGTTATTGAAAACCAAAGGCGATAATGATCAAAAGGAATCCAAACTGATGTGGCAAAAACTGATGGAGTAAAATTTATAATTAAACTTGGCCGTGCACGTTTACGGTTTCTACTTGGAAGGAAATCGATTTCTTTGAAGTTCCATTTCAAGTTATCACTGAAAATTGTTTGAAATCTGTTGATCCAGCTTTGTGTATAATATGAAAAATATCAGTATTTTGTGAGTCTATTTATTTCATTTTATTCATTGCAAGCGTGTCTGATTTGAGAACAAATCTAAAGAACGATTAGTTTATCGATATTATCAGAATAATCCGACAGTTAAAGATAAATTTCGCCACATGGCCCAATTACATTTTCAGTAAACAATGTCAAGTAGTGTATGTAATTATGTATGTATGTATGTATGTATGTATGTATGTATGTATGTATGTGAGTTAGCAAGTTAAGTTTCGAAAATATGTGGGGAAGTTTACGTCAGATACAGAATCCGCCACCGGACGAAACTTAAGGGCCAAATATTTGATATTGTTGGTGAGAGTGTAAGAATGTCGCATAGGATTGCAAGATAGCAATCGGCAAAAACGTAATTTGCATGTTATGTTGCAGAACAGTTTTAAAACAAAAATAAATCATTTGTAATCAAATAAATCACTCTTCCACCCCAAGCCTACAATATGAAATAGTGGACTTAGAATCATTTTATTATCCGGACTGGGACTTCCGTAAGTACATGAAGAAAGGACGAATGAATTGATAAATATTTGCAGCAGCTGTCCAGGAAAGACATATATATCTGTATGCAATTTTCAAAATACTTTATTGTTTCAGAACTTGCCTTAAATAGTTTGTCGCAACATTAAAAAAATTGATTAGCTATTTCTTGTTTCTGTGCTGTTGTATATAAGATGTGTAAAATCGCCTTCTATATTCCTGTCTCCGCCTTTATCAGATTTCTATCAGTAGATTCAGAAACATACTTATTTAGAATCAGCAATGGTACCAACAAAATGGGAAACAAAATGAATTTTATAGCTTACTTCTCTCTTCAATTTATTTATTTGTTGTACAGCCTTTTTGAATATCTACAATAATATGAGCATTTTTAACTGGTACTTGAGTTCAAACAGTTGGCAATTAACTGTTTACCACTTCTTTTACTGGATGACTCTTTGTGTCTCATCTTTATTATGTATTACATAATAAAAGCACACTTTCTCATGGGCATAAAAGCTTTATTTTCCTGTCTTCTAGCTTTCTTTTGCTTTACAACTGCAAAGCAGCTTTTGACTAATATTTTATTGCGTTGGCGGTTTCTTTCGCAAATCCTAGCCTGTCTTCATCAATGTAATATTCCATTTCAGTACAGCTGTTTACTTCATACATATATTATACCAAACCATACATCAGATAAGACAAAGAGTTTTGTAATAATCCTATCTACATGTTTCAGATATCCGTGCCTAAAGAATATATGTACACAAATAAAATACTTTTCAGAAACAGGATGGTGTCTAAGTTGAGTTTAACGATCGCTTAAGCACTCACCAGTTTTGTCTGAGAATATCCTGAACGGAGATAAGTGCGACACTTAGAAGGAAATTAGGGCTGAAAATGATGCCATTTTTCACTACAGTTAGCGATAAGGATAGCATTATCAACCAAATTAAAATTCATGGTCTTTTGAGTCCAATTAGAACAAAAGATTGCACCTGTAAGGATTTACTCTTTGTTAAAAGTTTTTGCTGTTCAGGACTTTCTTCCTTTCGGTAAACTCTTAACAAATTGACGGTTTTAGTTGCACGAATGTTCACTAATCAATAACGCGATGTAATATATATGTTAATTTCTTAATTTCGGAAAACCTTTTCTTGATTTCTAGCTCTATGAAGTATTAGAAAATTGCCCCTTAATTCCCTCTTACAAAGAAACTTCCCGTGCGAAAAGCCGAAACCCAAGTCTCCCTTTTTATCCCTAATGAAGCTGAAAATCCAGGTTATATCGTTAAATGGAAGTAGATATGTCACTGAAAGGAAATTGATGAAGAAAATGCTTCAAAACCCCAAGATTTACAGGTGCTAATGTTGAAAACTCTAAAGTAAATAAAAGATGAAAGTGTAAGCTTACTGAGCTAATTGTAGAAAATATTCTTTAAATTGTTTTGAAAGTGTGTTCCTTGATGAAAATTAACTATCTCAGACAGAAATTTGCCTCAAAACTCTCTTAGTCTAGTTACAGATAACTTCGATAACATTTGTACGAGCCTCATTGTTCTTCATTTTTGACGTAACCGCTTCACCTAAATTGTTCTTAAGTTGTTCTTAGTTTTCAGAACAACGAATCTACGAAATGAGCTACGAAAGTATCGAAAACTTAACTAACTAAACCATAACTGAAATTCGGAGCATATCAATAGTATTTATATGCAATTAGAATCTAGTTTACTCGATTGAGTCTAGTTTAGAGGGAAACAATTGTGTTTTGTTTATTTGGTCGTAAATTAGAGTATTTCATTTGAAAACATACAGATCAAGTTTATGTTTCTAAGACCTCCACCTGAGCATGTTCTTAAATTGTTCTTAAAGTTTTGAGGAATTGGAGATCCACTGTTCTTATAAAGCTGTTCTTTATCAAATAAAAACCGTGTACAGAGGTCGTATTTCTTGTACTTACCAATATATTTGATCTGACTGATTCTAATAACGTTACTTGTTTGCCAAACATCTTTATTACAACGTTATTGTCACCGACTCATGTCTATTCTACAGCTGAAGAACATCTTGTAAAGTTCAAACGCAGTTTATTAAAGTCAAATATACGTTTCCGTTTTCATAATATATCATTGACAAAGTCTCGGGTAATTGTAGTTGACAAGAAAGCGTAGCTACTTCTACAATTCCTCAATTTTTCTTTTTATTTGTTTTGCAACAAATATATTTTAGTAATTGGTTTCTGTAAATATTTACTCTAATCCATAAATTTACCATCCTACCAGAACTAATAAATATAGAAAGCACGAGAAAGCACTTCATCCATTTCTATGTATTCGCCTTTAGCTTTTCCACGGCAATATGGTAGACAATCTTGTGAGGAGTTCGATAAACTAAACTAAAGAAATTATTTCTACCATTGAATCTCTCCAACCTTCCACTGACTTAAGTTAAATTCACGTACCAAACATTTATTACTATTATACCGAGTCTTACAAGTAGGTAATGTCTATTATCTACTGATCATTAAAATAAGTATTTATACAGTATCGTACATGAACTATGTGCTATAAAGGTGACATGAAGATAGGTTATTTTATTCCATTTTTTAGATTCGCTATTATATGAGAAAAAAACGTACAATTGAGACACGACGTGCAGGTGATAAATAAAGTTGTTTCGGGGCAAAACCAAGTAAATCATTTGACAATGTAAAGCAAAAGCAAACTAGAGAAAAGTTCGTTTAGGGTACGCCAGTGAGAAATTTCGCTCTTGTTGTAGTGTGTTGTAAATGTAAGGATTGCTGACGTTTTTCAAATGATAAAAAACTGTGCCAAACATTTAAAAGACCGGCACATCGCAATAGTCAGTATATATCCTAAAGATGACAACGTAAATTTCCAGTCAAAGCTTGTGAATATTTTTTATTCTTGTTTCAGTGCTATGTCATGATATATCAGGAAGTTTATTTTCACACTCTATAGTTCTGTCTCAGTTGTATTCAGTGACAAGTGATCAAGAGGATGCATGGAGACATAGGATGTTGTTTAGCATCCGATCATCTTGACTGATAAACCTATCTTTAAAAAGCGCATCTAAACTTCACATAATTCATTTTAAATAAGGTTGCGTTCCATTTACTATGCTATGACAATCAAGTACAGGATTACCAACGTAAAGTCTAGTTGAAGTCTAAACACAACGTGCATCAAAATATCTTGTCCCACGCGCAAAAAATGGAACTCGATTAGTCCTGTATCCTGAGTACGTGCCTCGTATTACGGTTGAGGAGAGCTAGCTAGCGCTAGCACTAGCACTAGCCATAGCATTAGCACTAGCACTAACTAGAAATAACTAGAACTAACTAACTAGCGACCATTTTTGAACGCTAACGTAAGTAGTTCTAAAATAGAATTGAAATGATTCCACGTAATCATCATATTATCTTCATATATTAAAGTAGAACATATTTCAAATTTCACATCTGATATTGACCTACTAACCTGTACTTCTTAAACATACGCGTTTGAAAATACACTGCAAGAAGGCAAATTTGTCAATAAATTATTATATTTGAATATTGCAAGCAAATAATATGACAGAGTGCATATCGTATGTACAAATATTTATGCCACTAATGATATACAATAGAAAACGTGTTGTTTCTGACACCGTTGAACTGCACACAATTTTCTATTATCATGCGTTACACAGAAAATTATGAAGGAACTGAAAGCCATGTTCCTGGGCTAAATAGTTTTAATTCTTGAGATTGAAAATAAAAATGTAATCATTTGAATGCGTACGGATGTGTGGCTGATTCTTACAGGATATTTGCTCGAATAGTTAAATTGTAGAAAAGGTATGATTGCCCCAGAACATTCTCTAAAAAAGACGCTGTTTGTGTTTTCTAACTTTTGAAACCAGTATACCTACGAGTTCGTAATCCAATTTTAAAAATGAGGATAGAAAAAGAAATTAAGACAAATCGTCCGTTGTGCACATGTTTATTCATTACGGGCTTCTGTTTACTCTACAAGCACCGAAAGTGTTAAACCATGTCGTAGCTTGTATCTCAGTAGATATGTAAAGTCTGCAGTATAGTATACTTTCATGTGTCGCAATTTTACTATACCAGTACATGTATAGGTAGCGTTTCGGTACAAGTATATATAAGTAGTATATTAAGAGGTGCGAGAACAGACTTATTTGAAGTTTACACGACACTCGAATATCACACTTTACTGTTGATACATTTGGAGCTTAAAGTGAATTATTGACTTAAAAATCTGTTACAAATGTTCCGATCCTCTTATCTCATTTAACATCTTATGCGGATGATATTTTAAATGCTTAATAAATCTCGGTGACAGGACACGGTGTCAGAAGCCAAATCAGGAAATACATTAGACTTGTACCCAAAATAAGCTTAGCTTTTAAATAAAGTTCTTTTAAGTACAGAATGCTGCTTTAATAATTGATAATAGTACTGCAACAAACTATGAATATTACGAAAATATATAATTCAGTCAATTGATGTGAATTTTGTGACTGGCTAACAACGTCTCTAATTACGATAACTTTAGAAGCCGTTGACGCCAACGACTATAAAAAATTACATTTGCCGGTAAGGAATTACTTAAGTGAACTCAAATGTAAACATTTTAATTTTGTCTGGATAATTGACTAACTCAGAAGTTACAATTACTGGTAACATCATTTTATAGCAGCCAAGGCTTGCGGAGAATCTGACATTTTCTGGGTTTCCCTACGTTATTTTCCGTACCTAGACTAATTGTGGTTTACAAATAGCAGAACGCAAAGACATTTTTTTTCAGAGTTAATATCAAGGAAGAATGTCAAAACCCATTTCTATGGCCGCCAATTTCGGCGCCATCTTGAAGAGCAATACCGGCGTTTATTCAAAACAAAACTGATTCCTCTTATCGAAACAAAATTCCTTCTTTAATACAAAACGTATTTTATCAAAATAAATTTTCATCTTCAGACTTCAAAGCAAAAATTTTCTTTTCAAAACAAACTCCTTCAAACAAAAGCTAGTAACTACTTCGTGTAAGCCGGCAAAAGTAATCACGATAATTGCTCAAGAAAGATTCACTTATGCATGCAATTCCAAACCTTACAGACTTTATAAATTTTCGCAATGATCTAATAAAAATTACAAATATTTCAATTTTTGCAATATTTTGCAATTCTAGTAATGCTTTAGTTGGAGATTTAATGAAGACTCGCTTAGCTGCTTAATGCTCAAATGAGCAACTCTGAACCAGGACGTAACAAAACTACCAACATCGACGCGGACAGTGTTAAAATGAACCACTTTAAACCTGCCTAACAGAATTTGTAGACATCTCACTTTAAACCTGGGAAACAGAAATTGCAGAAATTGCCCTAACCCTAACTCTAACCCTAACCCTAACCTTTAACGAAGCCTGATTCCCGAGGAAACGCCTTCTGGACGAGCTAAATCAATTTGCATATCTCGGCAAGTTTGATAATCACTGCAATTTCTGTTACCCGGGTTCAGAGTTCCTTATTTAAATATCGTCTTCGCTTTCGGTTACAGTAATTGAAAAAATCTGAATATTTTCTGTAATTTGGAACCGAATCTAGTAAAATCACATTCCCAGTTACTCTTGTTATCTTTCTAGTTACGCTGTTACCCTGTTATCCAGATACCCTGTTATTCAGAGTGTAACATGTGTAACAGGAAAATATGCTAACCGGGAAAGAAGTGCAACAGGGTAGCAGGGTAAATAAGAGGTAAGAGAGATAACAGGGTAACAGGGTAACTAACAGGTAAGGGAGATATAAGGGTAACAGGGTAACAAGTGTAACAGGGAACCAAGTGTAACAGGGTAACAGCGTACCAAGTGTAACAGGACAACAGAGTTCCAAGTGTAACAATCAAACAAGTGTAACAGAGTAACAAGTGAAACAGGGTACCAAGTATAACAGGGTGACAAGTCTCACAGCGTAAAAAGTGTAGCATGGTTACAAGTCTAACAGCTTAACAGGGTAAGACGGTAACAAAATAACAAGGTAACAAATGTAACAGGGTACAATGTGTAACAGGCTACCAAGTGTAACAGGGTAACAAGTGTGACAGGGTAACAAGTGTACCAGGGTACCAAGTGTAACAGGCTACCAAGTGTAACAGGCTACCAAGTGTAACAGGGTAATAAGTGTAACAGGCTACCAAGTGTAACAGGGTAATGAGTGTAACAGGTAGCAAGTGTAACAGGTACCATATGAAAAAGGATAACAAGTATAACAGGTACCAAGTGTAACAGGGTAACAAGTGTAACAGGTTCCAAGTGTAACAGGTTCCAAGTGTAACAGGCTACCAAGTGTAACAGGTAACAAGTGTAACAGGCTACCAAGTGTAACAGGGTAATGAGTGTAACAGGTAGCAAGTGTAACAGGTACCATATGAAAAAG
>JANVCJ010131707.1:0-15798 GCA_026413505.1 Epizoanthus ramosus
TAATTCCTCATCTGTGTGGAGGCAACCCTTTCTAGTAACTTAGACAGGGAGGCTATGTTTGTGATCGGACGATAGCTCGAGAATTGTTCCTGGTCAAGGTTGATCTTTTTCAGGGATGGGTATATGACACCATTTTTAAGAGACGAAGGGAACACGCCCTCATCCAACGATGCATTGATGATGTTAGTAACTGAAGGAACAAAAAGATCAATATCTTGCTTCATGATGTGTGTAGGAATGGGGTCAAGCATGCACGACTTTGCAGGGGCTTTTTCAAGCATCTTACGTACAAGTGTATTTGACACGAGAGCGAAATCTGAGAATGATGATTGACAAGGTGGAGAGTTAATTATCACAGAGAGTTCATCAGATGATAGTTTAGAACTGTTCAGTTCACCACGTAGCTTCTGAATTTTGGTTTGGAAGTAATTACTGAACGCCTCAGCAAGATCAGGTAAGGAATCATGTGAAGGAAGAGGTGGAATAGCCTTAACGCGGAACAAGCCGTCAATCATCCGGAATAGATGCTGGTTATCAGAGGTAGAGATTTTAGTCCTGTAATACTCAGTCTTTGCTGCATTGAGTGCTGCTGTATATGCAGTACACTTATCCCTATACAACTGACGGTGGACTTCCAAATGAGTCGACATGAATTTCCGCTCATAACGGCGCCTCTCTCTCTTCATCTCCCTCAAACAATCTGTAAACCAAGGAGCATTTGCACGTATCGTCACCGATCGCATTTTTTCTGGAGCGTGCTTGTCTAAAAGCTCACGTAGAACTTGATTGAATTGTTCAGTGATGGATTCTGCTCCTAGCGGCAAAGATAAACTATGCAAAGATGAAGCCAAATCTTCCCGCCAATGCTGTTTGTCAATGCGACGGAGATTGCGATAATTGATACGCTTCTTGGTAGCCAGGGGCCTGGGGAGATCCAGCGAGCAAATCACCGCACTGTGGTCCGATGGTAAATCCGACACTAACTCAATAGCAGGTAAGAGTAGACTGTCCTCCTGGTAATCAATGATAAGGTCCAGGGTGTGGCCACATCGGTGGGTCGGACCAGTAACCCGCTGTTTTAGACCCGCTGACTCAAGCATATCATTGAACCTGACAGTATCAGCATTGATAGCATTGTCCATATGGAAATTAAAGTCTCCAGTGATTAGCAGATACTCGGGCGTAACGGCTAGATCCTCCAATAAAACAGAAAATTCATCAAAAAATATTGATGCAGAGAGTTTGTTCTTGTTAGAGGGCGGAGGTCTGTAAATCGCGACAAGACGAATTAGTGATTTGTGTGACGTTACTGATAGGTCGATGTACTCCATGGACTTGAACGTTGAAATACCGTTTTCTTTTAAACCAAAACCCTTCCGTAGTAGAATACCAACTCCTCCACCCTTTCTGTCAGATCTCGGCAGATGCACAAGGTTGTAATCAGCTAAAGTGTTAGTGATTTCTGCTATAGTATTGTTGCCACAATTTTTATCAGAAATCCAAGTTTCAGTCAAAACAAGGATGTCAAGATGCCTAGAAATAACGAGATCACAAATAGAAGCTGATTTCCTGTTAATTGAATGCGCGTTCCATACCGCGATCCGTAGACGCGGCATAGTTTTTGAGACTTGAGGATTTTCAGTCTGAATGCTAATGATGTTATTATGATTCCTTGTTCGATTTGCATCCCATCTGAACTCAGGACGTGTTGTTGTCCTTACTGCAATGGGGCAGAGGTGTCGGCGATTGTTCTCGGTGACATTCATATTCAAATCCAACAGAGCTGGTGAAGATGTTAAGTTTGAAATGGAGTCGTCAACACTTCGAGCAGAACGAATGTTTACTCTGCGACTGGTATAAGTAGGAATATGGCGCCTTCTGCCTCCTCTCGATCCCCTATATCTTCTGTGTAGTTTGTGCTGCTTGAGTGAGACGAGTATTAACCCTAGAGAGTCCTTATCTATGCGTCGGTGGCGAAGAGCAATTAATTGACTTCGAGGGTATTGTAGTGTTGTGCTTTCATTATGCAGATATGATGTTTTCGCGGGAAGTTGAAAATTGTCTCTGAAGTACTCAGTTGACATTGACCCAGGATTCGAGTGAACGTCCATACAAACAGTGATATCCATGATAGGTTTGTGAGAAGGCACAGCCAAGGTGGTTTGGCCATGTTCAGACCACTTAGAGATCGGGAAACGGATACGGTATCGAGAGTCCTTGATAAACTTGACTTGTAACAGAGAACACGGGTGCAAATACAGACCGATAAATGTCGTCCAATTACTTCCAAAAGGCTTTACGTTGTGAGATAATCCAGTAAAATGCATAGTCTTGACTACTGAGGAAGTAAAAGCATCACCAGGTTGCATGAAAGCAACCGAAATGAGAAAATAACCAAGAGCTAATAAAAGCATGGCCGCCATTGTCGGCGCCTGGTAACATTAACCCAATGTTGAACAACTGGCCCCACAAATAAAGCATTTCAAACGCCGACACTTATTTTCTTCAGCCTGTTACCCCATGTCATAATATAAATAAACATCAATGGGTACTTAGTTCATTATTTAATCAATAAGCTTTGAAACTAGACTACAAAAACATGCAAGCAAAAGTAATATGTTTCTGTTTCCCATACAAGTTATATATGTCTTGTAGCATATGAGTTCTGTCTAATATAGCTATATAATAATAATAATAATAAGGAAAGCTTTGCTTTAAAACTCTAACTCCGAGTTATAGCTATATACTTTTGCAAGGTTAATTACTTATCATGAGTACTGACATGTGTAGCATGATATGTTGCAATATATTGCAATTGCACTTCGTATGACAATACGATCGCGATCTGCAAAGTGTACAGGCCTAGAACTTCATAAAGTCAGGACTTCATAAACTACATATCAGTAGTTCATAACTTCATAACTTTCTATTTCAGCCGTGAGCTATATTCAAGTTCATAACAAGTTCAAACAAATGTTGCAGTGGACCTAAACTAAAATGTTTTGATAAATACATCATAAGTAAACTTCATAAATAATCTTCATAAGTAACTCAACTTCATACAGTAACTACTTCATAATACAAAAGTCTAAGTTACTCCAAAAAAAGCTTCACAATATTTTCATAAAAAGCCAAACTTCAGAAACTTATGAAGTTTTTTTACCTCAAAAAGTTCATAAAGTATTTCATAAGGTGCATGTACTTCATAACAACTTCATTACAACTTCATAAATATCTGCATTGGTAGCGCATGTAGTTGCCAAGTTATGAAGACTCATTGCTCTTTCTCTGTAACGTCTTGACAGTAGGCTTTTGAAAATCTAGTGCAACATACTCAACAGTATTTTGTCTTGATTGCCTTTTCATTACTAGATATAGAATTGTGTACATTTTGCAAAAGGACTTCAGAACTTCATAACCAAAACTGCGTAAAAATGTTCGTGGCTATCTGCACTATATAATCGCAACTCTTTTGCCGGCTTTGCTCGGTGCGCACTGTACACGACACGCGTTCAGTTGAGTGCATTAGGGCTGTTTATATTTTATACAAGTGTAGTTAAATATGTAGATATGTCTGCAAGAAAAGCCAGTACCAGTTGCTGTATATGCGAGACAAAATCGTCATCAAGATTTGTTTGTTCTGATAGCTATGAAAGGGATTTTTTAAATAGTTTTGGAGATTCTGCTGCTCTGAGAAAAGGATGCATCTGCAACAATTGCAAAACATGTATCAACAGATTCAGAACTGACAACACAAAAACAGCCACGGGAATCGTTGATTCAAAGGGTCAAATGTACAGAACAAACACAAGTCAACAAAAACAATGTTTCAAAGAACGAATGACAGCTGTCAAGTCTAAAGTCAGTAAAAGCAAAGACCCAGTTACTGTTAGCCCGAGTCTTCAGAACCTACCTCTTGGCCCATTGCTGCAAATCTTGTCGAACTTGACCAGTAAAGACATTTACAATGTTTTACAAGTTTCCAAAGTAATGAACAAAGTTGCAAGTCACAACATCCTCTGGAAAGTTTTCTTTATTCATGAGTTTGGACCCCCTGCCATTGATGCCAAACAAGTCTATGAATACGAAGCTGATCAGCCTAACTACTGGAAACACAATTATTCGATGTTGCACACAGCTCTTCGCAGTTCTCTTGACAGTGCCCAGCAGGTCATTACTACTTTAAGATCTGCTAACACAAAGCTTGGCAATGAATTACAAAAGCTCAATTATTTGACAGAGTCCTCACCATCAAGAGAAATTTAGAAAGTGTTTAGAAACATTTTCAGGAGAAAAAAATAACAGACACTTGATGGTTTAATTAAAGTTAAAAATGACCATGGGCGCCCAGTATGTCTTGTACAAATAGAATTCCTGAAGTTGCATCGGAAAAGGCATCCTCAAGTACCCTCAGAAGTCGAAGTCAGGGAGTTGAAAAGTTCACAGAGGTGTGTTGCTTGTAATTGTTATTCTATCTTGATTATTTAAGAAAGGATATCTCAGCACATACATATACATTACACATTGTATTGTATACATAAGTTGACAAAATTAAATAAGTGAAAAGGTTTGCAAAGAGAGCGAATCTAATATTTAAATTTTGTATACTACCAGCATGCAATATTGCATTACTATATCTTCTATATCTGGCACCCCCTACTAGAAAGTGAGTTAAAAGACATAATCAGCTTTTAAATAGAGCCCACTCTCTAGTTTGCCACCTCTTCTAAGACTTAAATTAATACAATCATGTACAGTAATCTCCCATTCCCAGGGGTTAAATAGAGGAAATACAGATCTTATACAAAGCAATTGACATGGATTTTATTCTTTAGTTATATCAACACAAGCAACCATTTTTAGCACTTTACAGCAATCTGTTGTTGGGATTATTCATCTTATTCCATAGCAGGTGCCACCCCTGCCACTACAATGAGAACATACATGTAAACAACTGACTACAAATAGTAATAAATTATTATAAAACTACAGAAATTAATTAAATAATAAATAATTAATTGTCAATAGTAATAATAATAATAGTAATAATAGTAATAATAATAATAATAATAATAACAATATTTGATATATATATTGACCTGTAGAAATTGTCTGGCCTTTTCTGTCGAGATAATGCTAGTAACAACCTTTGTCAATGAAATGTTTATATTGGCCTCTTTAATTCCATAAAATAATCTATTCAAGGCTGTTTTTATATGTACAAGTGAAAATACTTACATCTGTCAGGTTCTAAGAAACATATATTTGTGTATCCTTATGTAATTCTCAATAACAACACCATATTATGAAACCTACATAAATTTTATTCAAAGAAAAGCCAGATGTGACTGTAATTATAACAATGTTAACCAAACATTCAAATCATTCTGTCCAGGGAACAGCAGCAGTGGCTGGTCAGGACAAAGAACAAAAGCAAAAATCAATTGATAGGCAGAATCTATCAATACTTGCACGTGACAAGGGTAGCTTCGCTAAATGTAATGCCAAATTTACTATTGATCAAGCAGCGTCTTTGAAAAAGGAAATGCCCTTTGCTCTGTGGAGGACTGTGAAAAGAGCCATGACTGATGTATTTGGTCACCAAGTAATGCCATCAGAAAAGAAAGTCAGGCACTCCATTTCTGAAATTCACTATGAATATGAGTGCGGGACATTCGAAACTACTGCAGATAAACCAAGCCAGGTTACATTTGTTCGAGTAACTAATATAAAGGAAGTGGTATCAAAGATGGTTAACAGTTTGAAGCAAGCTAACCAACTGACAACTCATGATAACATTGCACATGACACGCTTGTGTTGATGATATATATATTGCAACTCAGCCATCTTTTAACATTTTGAATCTATCAACAAACACTTTTTTAATATATATTATTTTATACAAGTATCTTGGAAGAGAAAAAGACAAATAATATGTCAATTTTATACAAACTCTGTTCAACTCTTTCCTTGCTTTGATGGAAGAACTTTCAATTCAAGAATTAAATATTAAAATAAATAATATTTTTAATTTTTCAGGCTTTTGACCCAGTGATCAAGCAGTTGCAGTCATTATGTGACACAATTCCACAGCTGAAAATTCAACCACCTGTCTCAAAATCTGAACCCACATCATAAGCTAAACCTTCAACACAAGCTGAACCATCAACACAAGCTAAACCTTCAACACAAGCCGAACCTTCAACACAAGCTAAACCTTCAACACAAGCTGAACCTTCAACACAAGCTAAACCTTCAACACAAACTGAACCTTCAACACAAGCTGAACCTTCAACACAAGCTAAACCTGCAACACAAGCTGAACCTTCAACACAAGCTAAACCTTCAACACAAGCTAAACCTTCAACACAAACTGAACCTTCAACACAAGCTGAACATTCAACACAAGTTAAACCTGCAACACAAGCTGAACCTTCAACACAAGCTAAACCTTCAACACAAGCTAAACCTTCAACACAAGCTGAACCCACTCCCTCCAACTCTACAAATGCTGCATACAAGAAACAGAGGGTTGCAAGACGCAGGAAAAGAAGATTGAAAAAAGGAAAACATGGAAAAAAGACCATTTTATCCTATTTTGGAGTAAAGCGGAAATTGGTGCGTTCTGGTAAAGGTATTCCACATGAAAATTTGAAACAGTTCTCACAGTTTAATGAAAACAATAATATAAACAGTTCCAGTTGTAAGTGCTGTATGAAAGAAGCAAAGTCTCAACCTAACTTTGAACTGCAATGCGAAACTTGTTTGCAAAATCAGGCACCAAACCTGCTGTGCCTGGTCCTGGCTATTCTGTACCCTCTACAGCTCTTCCCAACAATGAATGTAAATGTAACTATTATTCAAATGTGTTCAGTGTGTATGGTGGAGACTGGGATTGGCTGGCAAAAGTACTTGGGTTGACAGGACCTAATGGTGTGTACTTTTGCCCTTTTTGCTATGCCAAACTCTCAGACTTGCAAAAGGGAGTTCCCCACACGCCCGTTGCCCTTCCTGGTACTGAATTTCAACAACGATTCCAACAAAGGAAACTTGAAGAGATAAATTCAAACAATGAACTGTATGTTGAACATGGTTCAAAAAACCCAAGTTTGTTCTACAACTGTGAAAACCCACCACTTGTAAATGGAGAGGGTCCAGTGATTGAGGTTGTTAGTGTGATGCCACTGCACCTTAGCCTTGGTCTTGGGCTCCAGGCCTTGAACATTGTAAGAGAGCAAGCACTGTATCTAGATGCAGAAATTCGTAAGGAGCAGGGCCTAACTTGTGATGTTGTGAAGGTTGCTATTGAAAATGTTGACAGACTCTCCCTTGAAGTGCAGCAGGAATTAGAAAAACAAGCTGAAATGAAAGAACAAATTAGTGACCTGCAACAACTAATCGATGAAACAAAACAAGGAAATGCAGATTACTTTAGAAAGCAAGATGGCAAGACTGTGGACAAAAGCAAAGAAGCAATCAACACCAGGAAAGAAGTGCGGGATTTGAATTCAAGAAAACAGCAATCTGAAAGGGAAATGGAGCAATGTGCAGCAACTATTAAACAATTAGAAACTGAAATTGAACTGTTAACTTCCAAAATAAACTCTGAAAAGGGACCATTTCAAGGAAGGCATGACCAGATATTGCATGATCTACATCTGAAACGACAAGTGTACCACAGTGGAGCCATCATTGGCAATGATGTTGCAAAACTTCTGAACATGAAAAACATCAAAAAAATTTCCTGCGGTTTCAAGCCATTGAAAGTAAGGCTGAATGATGGCAAAGACAAAGTCTACAGTTCAGCTGCAGTAGCAGAAAAAATATGGTACCTTGTTGAGCAAGCTTTCTGCTATTTATGTTCTGATGTCGCGAGGCAGACCACTGTGTGCACATGAAACCAATTTTCTTGCTGTACGTTGCTATAGCTTTGGTTCTTGGCTGCCATACAGTTTCAAAGATGCTGCCATTAAACGGAAACTACATATAATCAGTCACCATGTGCCAGAGAAGGCATTTCTTCGAGCAACAGTTGGAATGGAGACAGAGCAGTGTGGGGAGGCCATTCATCCCATTATAAACAGGCTGAAGCGTCGCTATGCAACAGTGCAGAACCAACAGCAGCAGTTGTCCCTCATTGTAAAAGATCAGTGGCTACAAAGTGACCCTCTCCTTCCTGACTACAGAGTCTCTGAGAAGCGACAGAAAACAAAATAAATTTGCGAGTAATTTGTACTACTTTGAGCTGATTTTTGAATTTGATGAAAGAGGCACCATCAAAATATTCAATAATTTACCATTCAAAACTTGGTTACAAATGCCTCAAAACCGAGAGTGTTAAATATTGATCTTAGGCTATGTACAGCGAGAGATTAATCGAGATGTTCATAAAATATTCTTGATATC
Organism: Epizoanthus ramosus; assembly: GCA_026413505.1. Classification (NCBI taxonomy): domain Eukaryota; kingdom Metazoa; phylum Cnidaria; class Anthozoa; order Zoantharia; family Epizoanthidae; genus Epizoanthus; species Epizoanthus ramosus. Next base: position 8,408 of record JANVCJ010131707.1, read on the forward strand.
AGAAAACAAATATAGTGCCAGAAACTGAGCATCATCAAATGTATTTAACAGCCAATTGTTCATAATTGTACAATGTTTAATATTCTAAAGCCTATCATTGTATATAATTTGTTACTCTCCATACCAACACGTATTACTTTACTTCACAAGAATCTTACCTTAAGCTTGCTAAGCCAACTCGACCGCTATTTTCGTTGTCGCCGATGAGCTAACTTCAAAACAACCACAGATCGAGTACACCCTGTTGTAACTGCTTCAAACAAATTCCTTTCCAAGAGGGAAAATAGTGCAGTAATTGAGAGGTAGCCAAGTAAAATTCTAGCCAGCACATTAAACTAGCTTACTTCAAGCACCTTTACGCACATGCCTCACAACTTGAATTGAAATTATCGTCTCTTATCATTGAAAAAATTCAGTTGTTCTTTCCTCAGCAAACAAGCACATGGCAGTCAGAAGTCAAACACGTCAGCGATCGCAATTCGATACCTATCTTTCCGATCTTCATGAGCGAATCACAGCCAAGCTTTCTCAATCGATAATACAATCCCCAGTGTTCGAGAATAGCATTCGCACCCATTTCAGTTTCAAATGCGCATGCTCGTTAGATCAAAAGTTCAATGACTGACCCAAAAAAATGCAGGCTTGGGTTTAGAAAAGATTGCTTGCAAGAGGCGCTCCGAAACACTCGTGGGCAAAGTGTCAAAGTAAGTTTAACTGAAAAACTGTCGCGATCAGATGTCAGAGAGATGTAGCTTTATTGGCAGTTTAAATCATCAAAAATCAAATCTTCTACGGTTAAGTACTTACATACCATACAGTGTAACTGTCCTGCAGCGATTTTGTTGACACGCACGCTAAAATCTTTAACTTTTATCTACAACAAACTCTTATCTGGATCGAGATATCCGCCATCTTGCAAAAATCAAACCAACCCAAGAGTCTGTTCGGCCATACCCCGTATTGGACCAATTCTGGGGCCTTTCTGGGCCCTGTATAGGTCACTGGTTTGACACGTACCGGTAACCCCAGCACAAATAGTTCGTTTGAGTTGCTAAGAAACGAACATAAACATGTTTATTTGATTTCTGAGAGTTTTACTTTTAGGTTTCATTGGTCTTTTACTTTATTAAATTAAATCTCTTTATCACCAGTATGAGTTAATCTGCGGGGTTTACAATGTCTGACAGAACAAAAAAAATAGTCTGATTTTACCAAGTTTGTTTTCAGAGTGTCCGAATACGCACCAAATACAGATCCGGCTTACGCTCGAGCACAATGAGCGCGAGCTTCAGAGATCTTTTGTTGGGTTGATATCCCTTATTTTGTACTGCTGTCCTGGAATAAAGTCGTCAGTCAAGAACAGGGTCATCTGTTAAATCTGTCAATAGCGGGAAACTGTATTTCTGTAAAAGATGGTGAATCTAAGGAAGCGATAAACAATCGTCTTCGAAAAGCAGCTTCTAGAATTAACACGGACTTTAAAAACAGAAAATGGAATTCCAAAAGCGATCCTCCTTTAAAGAAAATATCTTTAAACTCTCCCTTAAGGTGGATGAGCTAGAACCTTGTTCGTAATTGAAGAAAACTGTTGAAGTGCAGGAAAGGTCTTTGGAGGAGTGGCGATTAAAGTATGTCAATCTTGAAGAAAGTCTTGAGGCACTGTACTAAGATATGGTGAATGGGGTTGCTCGATCAAACAACAAAAAGCAGAAAGATCTGGAAGACGAGAAGGAGAGAAGAGAGTACACATATATGAGACAGAGTCTATGTATGCAGCACCATGTCAAGGGAAACAGGTTCCGCAGCTAAAGCGGCATCAAAAACATCGCAAGCTGAAGGCTTTGAAAACGCTTGCTTGCCCTGGACTTGACCAACGATTTTGAAGATTTACATGGAATCCTAGCAGAATAAACAGAGGAACAGAGTCTGAGGAAGATGTCAGATTTCAACATGTCGAGAATGATCTCATAACATTCGGCCGTGTTCTCACGAAATATCCCAAACACCGACAGCAATATAACTGAAGAGCTTGAGGCCATCACATCTAAGAACATTTTTAGTTTCTATAACAGACACTACAATGTAAAGTCAAAATGTTGAAAAAATGTATTGATAAGTCGTTCTAGATTTCTTTTTAAATCGGCTTGAATTGAGTGCTAGCTAGAACAGAATAAAATATTAAATACTGACTCCCTCAGGCGATAAAATATTTAATTTTATTAATTGTAAAATACTAAAATGTTACGATAAAAAGAAAACATATATACATCCATGAATTGCATTATTACAATAAAAGACTTAAGTTGATTAATTTTAACTTTCAGTAAAAGTTTCACATCATTTTGATATAAGTTGGGATACATAAGAATTTAGTACATGTACTAACCATGCATATTTCATAGTATTAATAATAATACCTATGTGATGAATATTAACTATCTGGTCTATGCACATCCAATTATTAATAGTAATAGATTTACTTTTTTATATTTATTTTTACTTGCAGCTTTTAAAATTATAAAGCATCAAGTTAAAATTACAAGCCATATATTAGCTAATCAACATTCAGACCTGAACTATATTAAATATGCCTTAGCCTGGTACTGATCCAGGCACACACTATGACTGTTCAGCTGAAACATAGCTTTGTGTACAGAGTGTGCATGTATGTAAACACTTGATCAACACTGTCAGCAGTATATGTATAGAATTTGGACCTAATTGTTATATGGCCTTATATTATGATTCAGGATTCAATAGTATATTATTTGTCAATGGAACATGCTCAACATGTGGTAAGGTCAACTATTTTCAACATGCATGTGGTGCGGCCAGAAAGGGCAACCACTCCCCATGTTTCCCAACAGTAAATAAATTATCTTATCTTTAATATATTAAATTTGTTGGTATAAGGCCAGGACCATTTCTCACAGTAAACTAGTGACTTCCTACAGCATTTAGAACTGTGAATATTGAGAAGTCAATATTTTTTCACAACTATTTGAACCATTGAGCATAATATGTGGTAAAAGTTAGATGAAAAACACATATGTGCAACAGAGGCATACAGCTGAATTAGTTTTGAGATTGCAGGGTGGGGGAAAATTTGAGGATGGACGATTTTGGGGGTTTCTTTTTTTTTGGGGGGGGGAGTCTCAGAAACAACCAAAATTATTAGAACAAAATGTCCAGATCTATTATAACAATATTGATATTCATCACCCCAAAGGATGTCACATCAAGAAGGGTGAAACTGGAGTGTCAAAGCCGAAATCTTAAAGAATGAGGCATTTTGAAATTATGTGAACAAAACCCAAACTACGGCAATGCGCAGGAGATATTATGTCGAGACATTTTGCAACCACATAATATTTAGTTTATTCCATGTCCACCCACTGCTCTACCCCAGTTCTCCAATTAATATGGATAAGCTAACCCTAGCCCCTACCTAACATAAAGTTTGTGAACTATCACTCTTTTCCAAGAGTTGAGTTGTTGCATGATTGTCCAACTAAGCAACTAATAATATTGAGTTATACACTTCAAAGCCCCTTTCAATCATGTATCATACAACAGTTTCTCAAAAATACTTCTACCACTGCCATTTGGGCAAACTTTGTGCATTTGCAGCAAGGTTGAGGCATTCTTCAGTTTCAAATAAAACATTTCGGTATGTCTACTGGCCAGCAGCTTTGATCCAGTAAATGACATATTTCCAGTGATCCACCACACATTTGTCATTGAATGGAAAAGCATGACTTCATGCAGTCCTGGTTTAGCCTCTTGAGATATAGCTCTCCATCTTGGTCTTTGAATTCTGGTGTTTCTATATATACTGCAAAAGTCCCTTCAGTACTAGTACATGTACCAGTACATGTACTATTACCTGGAAATTAAGTTACGGTCGATAACATGAGAAAATTTCATGTTTTCACATTGTGGCAGATTCCACAAACATCCACAACACCACAAAGGATTTTCTTAGTTTGAACCCTAACCCCCTTGGAATTTTCAGTTCAGGCTAATACATTCATTTAAAACATTTGGATTCTGAGACCCCACTCAGGATTGCTATTATAAACTGGACGAGGGAGGTATGCAGATATTTCTGTAACTGCACATTAGCTTGCATTACTAGGGTATATAAGGTAAAATTGATGCATCCACCCCCACCTGGTAGCCCTCTATATAATTTATTTTTGTTATATTATGAATTTTCTTGTTTGGTAAATTTTTATGAATTTTATTTAAATTCAATTCAAAATATGAATTTTCTTGTTGTCCTTTATAATTCAGGGTTTCCAACTATATTTTTTCAATCGCCCTATTTCACTATGAATCTTCAATATATAATAAGCTAATAAACGTTTAAATCCATCAACTTTATACTATATTTTTATCTGATTTATAAGATTATAATGAGGAAATGTTGCAACAAAGTTGTTTCACAGCTTTGCTTGTTTCTGAACCAGCCACCTGAAATATATGTGGCTTCTTTACATTTTGTTTTCCCGGCCACCTTTAATTCGACATTGCAACAGTAACACAGATTTGAAAATTTAAAATCAAAGAAGGCTTCACAAATTTCATTATTCAAATTAATTAAAAAGTATTAAATCAAAATAATTTTTAGAAAGAGCTGAGCAAGATGACCGGCAACTCGGCCACCCGACAATTTCAACTTTAGAGTCATCAAACCCTCTTTGGATCACGTTAGATCACTCTATAAATTTCCATGTACGAAGATTTTTAATAAAATAGTTTTAAATCAGTAAATTAGGCAATTCAAATCAGTTTATTTTCACTGGCAAGCCTTACGCCCACCGTCACATAAATATTTCGAGCGCCATTCTTGACAGAGCAAATACAAAACGTAAATAAAAGTACAGCCACGTCCAATAAGAGTATCAACTCTCAACTACATATTGCCTCTATATCCCCAAGATTACCAAAAAACATTTAAATCATTTATACATTATGGCGATTTAGTTTTACAAGGTTCCGCCATGTTTTGAAAACAGCGCGAAGCGAGGTCTGGCACTAGTCTGCTCTCCACATCAAGGCTATTCCACAGCGAATGTATGAGCGTTTCTGCGCCCTCTCTACTTTGTACCAAAGTGAAAAACATATTTTGAAGTCCTGGTTTGAAAAACACGTGAAACACTCCTCAACAGTAGAATGAACTTACTCTAGATGGAAACTTTGGCTTTCAGCCTGATTTCTTAATACGGTACATAAACGCAAAAGTTAAAACGCTGGGCATGCTGGCCATTTGATAATCTTAGCTTTGCTTTGATTTCTCAGATGCTTTGATTGTTTTATGCTCGCAGGTGTTGTCAAATATACTCGGTGGTGTTGTCAACGATTTGACTGTTTTCGCTCGCTGGCCGATGGTTTACTGCAGATAAATCCTCCTTCCATTTCAACCTAATTAACGATTCATTTCTTCTCGCGCTGGCGCCACTTGAATGAACACAGCCAAGCTACTCGAGCTTTCAAATCTAACCCCAACTTTGGAAATTTCCAATGTTGTTTTAACACAATTCCTTCGAAACCTCAGTATTAAAGTTAAAGAAAAATTTGTATATTTTGCATTTACCCGAGGAAGATCATTGCCGAGACCTTAATTAGTTCTCTAAATCTGATAAATCTAAGAGAGAGAAAGCCTTTTTAAAAATTTAATTTAATTTTAAAGGAAGACACGCTTGCGATTTCGAGTTGACTCGTGGCTCGCTGGCTGACTGTTGGGGTAGCTACCTCGATTAATTTTTCGACAATGGCACTTAACTAAAGTACACCCATGTGTGGATATTAATCAGAACAAATAAAACTCACAAAAGTATGTGAAAATACCTCACGTCTTCTAGTATTAAACCACCACTCAATGAAGCAACCGTGCGGCCTTGACGTCACAATGTCAGCGCGCTACGATTGGTTCGAAGACAATAGGCTTCTTTGCCATTACGTCATAAAATCTTACATTACTTACATCTCTCTGGATCACTCGAGATTTTTTCCGCCTACCTCAACCTCCCACGGCTCTATAATGCTGCTGCCTGGCCAGCCTCGCGTCTTCGCTCGGCTGGCTCGTTGGCAATGACATAGGAAATGATATAATATCATGTTGATTGCTTCTGGAAGATCAAGTAACAGGGGATTATTCTAACATCATGTGAGGTTTGCAACAACATTAAATTCCTCTTTATCCTTTCCACTTGGTGCATAAATCCTTAAATATTACAATTATATTAATATATATAAATACTGCAGAGTTTGTGAAACAGATTGGGTCAAATGATAGTTAGTTTCCTAACAAGAAATCGCCCAGGTAAGTTGGTGCCAGGTGAATTTATTTTTACAGCAAAGTTCAGAATCAAAAATAAGTCATATATTTACTGTTTTACAAAATGAATACGGGTAAAATATTTCAGTGTAGTAAATACCACGACCGAAAGGAACTGTGCGTTGCCGAAACGTTTGAGTAAAGATCAGTTACTACAGTGGAGAGCTTAAACTTTGGGAGATCCAAGAACCAACTTGCCATTTAACTTAGATTTGATCCTTTCACAGCACCACTGTGTATTATGTACAACCCATAGTTCCTTTCGGTCGTGGTATTCACTATTACACACAGTCAACCTTTTCTGAAACAGCTGTATACCAATTGTACGAACAGTACTATGATACAGAAGTTACTTTAAACATCAATTATTATATATTTTTAGATAACATTCACAACCAATATACTGATGAGAATGCCAGAATTGGTTCAACAAGAGAAGGAGTCGGGAAAGTTGTCTGCGAGAGCAGTCAAGTACTTGGATAATGTTGGAATGAGACAAGAGAAGACGTAAGATACTACTTCGTCTTTATATTATCGACTGACCATATGTTAAATTGCTTATTAATTTTTTTTGTTTCATAAGTGGCGCTTACTTGAGGTATAGCAATTATTCAGCGGCAGCTTCTATTAGAGCGAAAAGCTTAATCAGGGCGGGGTTTATTAAGCGGCAGCGTTTATTCAGTTAGCAAAAATACGACCAGTGAAGCAATCACAATACAGCTGTTCGATATTGTTTATTATTTGTTTTCACATTCTTTTTTACAGAGGTAACAGAATAGAGATTTCTGACGGAATTTACCGGAAAGGACGTTAAGAAAATGTTGTACTATCACGCAAGATCACAGACAAGGTAGTCCTACTATTACATGTTTACAAAAACACATTTCAATGGTAAATAGTAACAAATACATTTTTCTTCTTCCTAAAACAAACACAAAATAAAAACAACAACAAAAACAACAAAATTTATATATGTATGTATGTATGTATGTATGTATGTATGTATGTATGTATGTATGTAGGTATGTATGTATGTATGTATGTATGT